>CM045557.1:28134447-28382899 GCA_024721245.1 Mitragyna speciosa
CCCCATTACTTGAAGCAAATGCGGCAGCCATAAATTTCAATAATGGACGAAATCGAGGTCGAGGCAATGGCCGAGGTCGTGGACGTGGTAGAAACCGTTACAATAATCGTGGTGGTTACATGAAAGGTACAACTCACCACCAGAAGTGGGAGAGCAGTGACGAGAAAAATGGAAACCAAAATAAACAAAAAGTGGACAACAAGTGCTACCGTTGCGGCATGAAAGGCCATTGGTCTCGTACCTGTCGTACTCCAAAACATCTTGTTGATCTCTATCAAGAATCATTGAAGAATAAAGAGAAAAAGATAGAGACAAATTTTATTTATAATGATGGCCTTGACCATAGTCTTGTTGACAATGGTTTTACTGATTTTACCTCTTTAGATGTTGCTGATTTCTTTGTCAATCACCCTGAAGGTGATACTAGTCATTTAATTAGTGATGAAAATGTTCAAGAATAGATCTTTTAAATTGTCTACTTTGATTAATAAATTTTTATTTGTTGTTTTCAAATAAAAATATTTATTATCAATATTTGTTTCCATGATCTTTATATTCCATAAATATTGAACTTAAAATAAACAACTAAATAAATATATAATGCATCTCATTTGGAATTTTTGTTTTCTTTGAAGAAAATGGACGTTTCAAAAATCAATGACAAAGAACTATGTCTGGCAGACAGTGCAACAACACACTCCATATTTAAAGACAAGAAATATTTTTCTTGTTTAATAATGGAAAAATCTCATGTTAGTACTATATCTGGTACTACAAAGTTGATTGAAGGCTCCGGAAGAGCAACAATAATTTTACCAAAAGGAACAAAATTTTGCATTGATGATGCATTATTTTCTCCAAAGTCTCAAAGAAACTTATTAAGTTTTAAAGATATTCGTCGAAATGGGTATCATATTGAGACTAGGAATGAAGGTAATAATGAATACTTGTATCTTACAAGTACTGGTTATGGAAAGAAAATTGTATTAGAAAAATTACCTTCTTATTCCTCTGGGTTGTATTATACATGTATTAATACAACTGAAATATATACAACAGTAAACCAGAAGTTTACTGATCATGATAATTTTATTATTTGGCATGACCGGTTAGGCCATCCCGGTTCTATAATGATGCGAAGAATATTAGAGAATTCATGTGGTCATTCATTGAAGAGCCAGAAGATTCTTCAATCGAATAAATTCTCATGTGCTGCTTGTTCTCAAGGCAAATTAATTATAAAGTCATCACCAGTAAAAATTCGTACCGAATCTCCTACATTTTTAGAACGCATACATGGTGATATTTGTGGGCCAATTCACCCACCATGTGGACCATTTCGATATTTTATGGTATTAATTGATGCATCAACTAGATGGTCACATGTATGCTTATTATCAACTCGCAATTTGGCATTTGCGAAATTACTTGCAGAATTAATTCGGTTACGAGCGCATTTTTCAGATTATTCTATCAAAACGATACGTCTTGATAATGCTGGTGAATTTACATCCCAATCATTTAATGATTATTGTATGTCTATTGGGATAAGTGTTAAACATCCGGTAGCTTATGTTCATACACAAAATGGTTTGGCAGAATCGTTTATTAAGCGCCTTCAATTAATTGCAAGGCCATTGCTTTTGAGAACTAAACTCCCAATATGTGTTTGGGGACATGCTATTTTGCATGCTGCAGCGTTAATTCGCATAAGGCCAACGAATTATCATGAGTTTTCTCCCCAACAAATAATTTTTGGTCGAGAACCAAATATTGCCCATCTTAAGATTTTTGGATGTGCCGTTTATGTTCCAATTGCTCCACCACAACGCACAAAGATGGGTTCTCAAAGGAAGTTGGGAATATATATTGGATATGAATCTCCATCTATAATAAAATATCTTGAGCCAACAACTGGGGATTTATTTACGGCTCGTTTTGCTGATTGTCATTTTGATGAATCAGTTTTCCCAACATTAGGGGGAGAAAATAAACAGCCGGTCAAAGAAATTAGTTGGAATGAATTATCATTATCTCATTTTGATCCTCGTACAAGACAATGTGAACTAGAAGTTCAAAAGATAATTCATTTGCAAAATTTAGCAAATCAGTTGCCAGATGCTTTTACTAATTCAAAACGTGTGACTAAGTCACATGTACCGGCTGCTAATGCTCCAATTCGAATCGATGTCCCCAAAGGACCTTCTACCACTAGTAATGAATTAAAAGCACCTGCAAAACGTGGTAGACCCGCTGGTTCCAAAGATAAAATTCCTCGAAAAAGAAAAGGGGCAAATAATCAAGATGGCAAAATCGAGGAAATTAAGAATTTTGAAAAATCTCCAGAAAAGAAAACTTTTGAAGAGTTTTCTGATATGACAAATAATAAATTTTCAGAAGAAATTCAGGTACCTGAAAAGTTTGATAATCATGAGATCTCAATCAATTATGTCATGACTGGAGAAAGATGGAACCGATGTACAACTAATGTCGATGATAAATTTGCCTATGCTGCAGCAATTACTGTCATGAATGATAATGAGGATCACGAACCAAAGTCTGTAGATGAATGCAGGCGTAGAAATGATTGGCCAAAATGGAAAGATGCAATTCAAGCAGAGTTAAATTTACTGGCAAAACGTAAAGTTTTTGGACCAGTAATACGCACACCTGAAGAAGTGCAACCTGTAGGTTATAAATGGGTATTTGTGCAAAAACGAAATGAGAAAAATGAAATTGTGCGGTACAAGGCACGACTTGTCGCACAAGGTTTTTCCCAAAGACCTGGCATAGATTATGAGGAGACATATTCTCCTGTGGTGGATGCAACAACTTTTCGTTATTTGCTTAATTTGGCAGCAAATGAACGACTTGAAATGCGTCTCATGGATGTTGTAACAGCCTATTTGTATGACTCACTTGATAATGATATTTACATGAAAATTCCTGAAGGATTTACACTACCAAAAGGTCATGATTCTGGTTCTCGAGAACTTTATTCAATTAAATTGTGTAAATCTTTATATGGGTTGAAACAGGCTGGACGCATGTGGTACAATCGCCTTGGTGAATATTTGATGAAACAAGGCTATATGAATGACCTTATTTGTCCATGCGTTTTTATTAAGAAATCTGGATCCAAATTTGTAATCATTGCAGTTTATGTTGATGATTTAAATATTATTGGAACTCTTGAAGAGGTTAAAAATGCTACTAATTACTTGAAACAAGAATTTGAAATGAAAGATCTTGGAAAGACAAAATTTTGTCTTGGATTACAAATTGAGCACGTAGAAAATGGCATCTTTTTACATCAGTCAGCTTATACAGAAAAAATGCTTAAACGATTTTATATGGAAAAAGCACACCCTTTGAGCACACCTATGATTGTAAGATCACTTGATGTGCATAAAGATCCTTTCCGACCTCGTGAAAATAATGAAGAGATACTTGGTCCAGAAGTACCATATCTTAGTGCTATTGGGGCATTAATGTATCTTGCAAATCATACACGTCCTGATATATCATTTGCCGTGAATCTACTTGCAAGATATAGTTTTTCACCTACTCGAAGACATTGGAATGGCATTAAACATATATTTCGCTATCTTCAGGGTACAAAGGATATGGGTCTTTATTATTCCAATGCACTTAAAGCTGATCTAATAGGTTATGCAGATGCTGGATATTTATCCGATCCTCATAACGCTCGATCACAAACTGGGTATATATTCACATATGGTGGTACAGCTATTTCATGGCGTTCCATGAAACAAACTATAGCTGCCACTTCTTCTAATCATGCTGAAATATTGGCAATTCATGAAGCAAGTCGAGAGTGTTTTTGGTTAAGATCTGTGATACATCATATTCGAGGAGCATGCGGTTTGCCCTTAAACAAGGAAGTTCCTACTACTTTGTTCGAAGATAATGCTGCATGTATTGCTCAATTGAAAGAGGGATACATCAAAGGTGATAGAACGAAGCACATTTCACCAAAGTTTTTTTTCACTCATGATCTTCAAAAGAATGGTGAAATTTGTGTTCAGCAAATTCGTTCGAGTGATAATTTGGCAGATATATTCACCAAATCACTACCGACTTCAACATTTGAAAAGCTGGTTCACAAGATTGGAATGAGACGACTGAAAGATGTCAAATGATGTGCTCAAGAGGGGGAGTAATTACACGCTGCATTTTTTTTTTTTTTCCTTAACCAAGGTTTTTTTTGAGGCAGTGTTGTATTCAGAAGAATGTACTCTTTTTCCTTCACTAGGTTTTTGTCCCACTGGGTTTTTCCTAGTAAGGTTTTAATGAGGCATTTTTCTTAAAGATGGACATCCAAGGGGGAGTGTTATGAAATATTTAGTGGATGTCCACCCATGTTCACCCCATGATCTTCTCCATTATTCCTTGTAACTCCTACTACCCCATGATCTTCCACATTATCCCTTATAACTCCCACTACCCCATGATCTCTCATTAGTTCATGTAACTCATGTAACTTACATTTGGGTCCTTATGACCTTTAATATGGAGGAGTGAACCTCAAGCCTATAAATAGTGGCTTATATGCAATGAAAAATTGAAGAAGAAAAGAAGAGAAAATATTGCTTCATTTTACTTTGATTTTGTCATTACATTGTCTTCACTTTTATAGCTAGTTGTAAATTGCTTTATTTCTATCTTAGTAGTACTATAATACTACTAATTTTATAACAATGTTATGAAATATTTAGTGGATGTCCACCCATGTTCACCCCATGATCTTCTCCATTATTCCTTGTAACTCCTACTACCCCATGATCTTCCACATTATCCCTTATAACTCCCACTACCCCATGATCTCTCATTAGTTCATGTAACTCATGTAACTTACATTTGGGTCCTTATGACCTTTAATATGGAGGAGTGAACCTCAAGCCTATAAATAGTGGCTTATATGCAATGAAAAATTGAAGAAGAAAAGAAGAGAAAATATTGCTTCATTTTACTTTGATTTTGTCATTACATTGTCTTCACTTTTATAGCTAGTTGTAAATTGCTTTATTTCTATCTTAGTAGTACTATAATACTACTAATTTTATAACACGTTATCAGCACGATTCTCTAGCCAACTTTCAACGCGTTCTTCGAAGTAAGTGTGGTAAGTTTTTATTTGTTTTCTTGATTTTAATTGTTGTTATGGCTAACCTTGCAAAACTTGAGTTTGTTGCTCTTGATATCACTGGAAAAAATTATTTGTCATGGGTGTTGGATGCTGAAATCCATTTGGATGCTAGTGGCCTTGGAGAAACTATCAAAGAAGGAAATAATGCCACTAGTCAAGAAAAGGCCAAAGCAATGATTTTTCTCCGTCACCACCTTGATGAAGGGCTAAAAATTGAGTATTTGACTATAAAAGATCCCTTTGTCTTGTGGACAAATTTGAAAGAAAGGTACGACCACCAAAAGACGGTTATTCTTCCAAAAGCTCGTTATGATTGGATGCACTTGCGTTTGCAAGATTTTAAAACTGTAAGTGAATATAATTCAGCAATATTTCGAATCAGTTCTCAATTAAAATTGTGTGGAGAAAAAGTATCTGATGAAGATTTATTGGAGAAAACATTCTCCACTTTTCACGCATCTAATGTGCTCCTGCAGCAGCAATATCGTGAAAAGGGTTTTAAGAAATATTCTGAACTGATAACGTGTTATAAAATTAGTAGTATTATAGTACTACTAAGATAGAAATAAAGCAACTTACAACTAGCTATAAAAGTGAAGACAATGTAATGACAAAATCAAAGTAAAATGAAGCAAACTATAGCTGCCACTTCTTCTAATCATGCTGAAATATTGGCAATTCATGAAGCAAGTCGAGAGTGTTTTTGGTTAAGATCTGTGATACATCATATTCGAGGAGCATGCGGTTTGACTATAAAAGATCCCTTTGTCTTGTGGACAAATTTGAAAGAAAGGTACGACCACCAAAAGACGGTTATTCTTCCAAAAGCTCGTTATGATTGGATGCACTTGCGTTTGCAAGATTTTAAAACTGTAAGTGAATATAATTCAGCAATATTTCGAATCAGTTCTCAATTAAAATTGTGTCGAGAACCAAATATTGCCCATCTTAAGATTTTTGGATGTGCCGTTTATGTTCCAATTGCTCCACCACAACGCACAAAGATGGGTTCTCAAAGGAGGTTGGGAAGGTTTTAATGAGGCATTTTTCTTAAAGATGGACATCCAAGGGGGAGTGTTATGAAATATTTAGTGGATGTCCACCCATGTTCACCCCATGATCTTCTCCATTATTCCTTGTAACTCCCACTACCCCATGATCTTCCACATTATCCCTTATAACTCCCACTACCCCATAATCTCTCATTAGTTCATGTAACTCATGTAACTTACATTTGGGTCCTTATGACCTTTAATATGGAGGAGTGAACCTCAAGCCTATAAATAGTGACTTATATGCAATGAAAAATTGAAGAAGAAAAGAAGAGAAAATATTGCTTCATTTTACTTTGATTTTGTCATTACATTGCAAGTGCATCCAATCATAACGAGCTTTTGGAAGAATAACCGTCTTTTGGTGGTCGTACCTTTCTTTCAAATTTGTCCACAAGACAAAGGGATCTTTTATAGTCAAATACTCAATTTTTAGCCCTTCATCAAGGTGGTGACGGAGAAAAATCATTGCTTTGGCCTTTTCTTGACTAGTGGCATTATTTCCTTCTTTGATAGTTTCTCCAAGGCCACTAGCATCCAAATGGATTTCAGCATCCAACACCCATGACAAATAATTTTTTCCAGTGATATCAAGAGCAACAAACTCAAGTTTTGCAAGGTTAGCCATAACAACAATTAAAATCAAGAAAACAAATAAAAACTTACCACACTTACTTCGAAGAACGCGTTGAAAGTTGGCTAGAGAATCGTGCTGATAACGTGTTATAAAATTAGTAGTATTATAGTACTACTAAGATAGAAATAAAGCAACTTACAACTAGCTATAAAAGTGAAGACAATGTAATGACAAAATCAAAGTAAAATGAAGCAATATTTTCTCTTCTTTTCTTCTTTAATTTTTCATTGCATATAAGCCACTATTTATAGGCTTGAGGTTCACTCCTCCATATTAAAGGTCATAAGGACCCAAATGTAAGTTACATGAGTTACATGAACTAATGAGAGATCATGGGGTAGTGGGAGTTATAAGGGATAATGTGGAAGATCATGGGGTAGTGGGAGTTACAAGGAATAATGGAGAAGATCATGGGGTGAACATGGGTGGACATCCACTAAATATTTCATAACATATGGGACCGATCCACAACCTCATTTGTAAATTTTATAGTTTAAAATAAAGTTACTTAAATATCTTTATATCACTTTCTTATATCAGCATGCATTATTATATTTATGCATCACTCTTTTAGACCACGAGCTTCATAGGTGAGGTCGTGGATTCGATCTATCAAGAATCTCTCGTTATTTAAGTACATACCGTGTACAAAAACACGTATGCATGACATATTAAAAAATCTATATCACATAAGTGCGTGTGTGTATATATATAAATATGATTTTTATTCTTAAAAAGAATTCTATTAATTCATGATGACACGCATAAGGCAGCATGTTAATTTTGTTAATTCTTGACAAATCTAAATTTAGCTGATGTAATTAACTGTCAAAAAATAATGTTATATAATTAAATGTATAGTAGGGAAAATTTGGCATGAGAATCTAGACATAGGAAATAGTTAACTAGAGAACCTAAATATAATTTGAGGATTTTGCACCATAATAAAAGGACAAAAGTACATAATGGGTGATAATTTACTTTATACAAGTTGAGAGATTAGTCACAAATATTCAAAAGCACTAGATGTCAAAAAGACATGGAGAGCAATCGGACTTGAAGAGTTAATAAATAGGGGTATCAGCCTTTTGGATAGTTTAAATGTTTGATCATGATTGTAATTGATAATGATTGTGATTAACAGATAATAATAGGACAAGAAACCAATAATTGGGGAAATTATTTCAAAAATGAAGTGGTCTTTGACATGATGTTCGTTGTTCCTTTTTTTTTTTTTTTTCCTTTTGAGCCTGTAATCATGATGTTCATTTCCTATTAGCCGCTAAAGGAATTCCACAATTCACATACATTTATTGCGTTTAAAATTTGTAATCTTTTTCAGTATGTGATTACTATCCATAGCGTTATGTTTGCACAATATGAGACAATAAAAATCAAAACATATAAGTATAATACAATGTAATTAAAATTCTGTTGTTCGTGTAAAAAAAAAAAAATGAAAGCAAGAAAGAAAGAGGAGAAAGAAGGAGGAAAAAAAGAAAAAGAAAGTGAAAACAAAAAAAAGAAAACTAGAACTGCATAAGAATTTTTTTTTTTTTTTTATTTCTCAAACTTTTTCGGCTTGTAGAGAAGAATTGCTCTCCATGCCCCCATCTAAAAAAGAAAGTTACAAAAATTGAAAACAGAAAAGGAAATACAGCAGGAAAATTTCACCTCCTAAATTTCTATAACAAAAAGAGGGGAAATGTTCCTTGAAATGCACTTTTAAAAAAAAAATACTAATGGTGCAAAAGTAATGGTTATAAAGGGTCAAGTAATTAAAATTTATAACTCCACCTTAGAGGATAGGGGTTCGAATCCCATCAATAATATTTTCCTCTCCAAATGTAACAATATAGGGTTGATTAAAAAAAAAAAAAGGGGTTCGAATCCTATTAATATTATTTTCCTCCCTAAAGAAGGAATGTGTGTGTGTGTGGTTTTTTTTTTTTTTTTTTTTGTGTTTTCTGGTGTGTAGTGTAGTGATCAGATGAATAGCTAGCTCTAATTCTTGCTCGACAGAGAGGCTGGCAGAGCGTGCAGGTACAAGGGAGCAATAAGAATCTGACACAGAAATTGAAGGAGAAGGGTGATAATGACGTCAAGTGTGCAACTATTATTGAGATCATTTTAGATATGAGTGTACTGTTTTGTTCTTGCGCTTTCAACCATGTTCAAAGTTTAAACAAAGGTATTAGCTGTTTAGATACCAAAATTTACCTTAAAACTGGAGAAACCAGTTTAATAGGAACAGAGAGAAGCTCTGTGGATCCAAAAGATCTCACGGTCTGATAGGGTGCAAAAAGATTAGATGAGTAGCACTGTCTTTCAGGTCCATTCGTGGAGTTTAAACGCATTGCTGTTTTCGATGCTGTTATAAAGCAAAGCACCATAGTTCACACTGTAGGATTCAATCTTTTCATGTATACATGAGAATATTTTTTTTATCCAGTTATGGAGTTCAACATTAAAGACCTCTTTTATTGCTTCGTATTGTCCTTCAATTTCAATATAGTTCCTTGCTTGCCAGGCATACTGGTTCTCTTTTATATATTTATTTTTTTTATTTCGGGTTTTTGGGGGGTTGGCTGGGTGGGGGAAGGGGGGGGGGGGGTTGTCGGTTATATATTTGGGAATAAAAAGAACAAATAATTTGAGCAGCAATACATGTGCAAGTATTCAACACTTTAGAAGTCTAATCCTTTAGTGAAGGGTTTTTCGTACTCGTAATATTGTAAAGAAAGTGTTCAACTCGCTTGTTAAATAAGCCCGTGTTATATGTTTAAAAATGGTGTTCAAAAAGAAAGACTATATATTTGGGCATAGTTTTAACTTTTTTTTTTTTTTTTTTGCACCGTCTTTCACCTTTTGATTTTGAAAAACTAATTTTATGATATTCTCAATTATTTTTTTGTCTTTACTTTCGGATTTTTTAAAACTAGAATAAGAAATAATTAAAAAACCTACTTTTGGGATTTTTTTATAATTTTTCTTTAAATTAACTTTTAAAAGAATTAAGAACGAATAGTGTGGGTCGAGAGGAGTACATCACAGAAGCAGCAGGAGACTCTTTAGTTTTTCTCTAAAGACCCCTCATTGTAATTGTAATAGAATAGGATTTAAAAAAAATAAAATAAAAGACTTAATAGAATCAGTTCAGAACATACCAACATAGTTCAGAACATACCAATATTCATCTGGAAAAACATAATACGTTTAACAATACAAACGGGACTCAATTTCTGAATTCTAGAATGTCATAAACCATAATTACCAAAAGAGACCATTTACAACTTTAATAAAAGTTAGACCAGATGTCTAGACTCGTAAGCGAATGATATTGGGCTTTGACCTGCCCACTGAGAGTTTGGTCTGGTGTGAATTCAGTGGAACGACAGTCTTCTAAGTGTTTGATTTGAAACAGCATTGCAACCAAAGATGATCAATTTATAAGGCACTGACCAGAGAAAGTAGTCAAAGAACCAGACCAATTTTCTAAATCACTGCTTAGCTCAGCCCATTCGATACTAGAAACTTTACACTGGACGGACGCGGCCCGTCGTCGTCAGCCTCAGCCGCTTTTTGCATTCTAGCGGTCTAGCCACGATATACACTCATAGAAGACAGATTCGACAAATAGCCATGGTTTTGCGGAGAAAGAAAAGAAAAGGAATATTAGAAGATATTTAGAACTTATATGGAAAGAGTGTGTGTGAAACAAATAGAGGGTCAAGCGGTTAAAATTTTATAACTCTACTTTGAGGTCAGAATAGGGTTTGATAAAAAAGGGGAGGGTGTGTGTGTGTGTGTGTGTGTGTTTTTTTTTTTTTTCTTTTTGTGTTTTTTGGTGCGGAGGGATCAGATGAATAGCTAGCTGTAATTCTAGCTCGACAGAGAGGCTGGCAGAGCAAGCAGGTACAAGGAAAGCAATAAGAATCTGATACAGAAATCGAGGGGGAGGGGTGCTAAATGACGTCAAGTGTGCAACTATTATTCAGAACGTATCAGATATGAGTGTACCGTTTTGTTCTTGCTCTTTCAACCATATTGGAAGTTTAGACTAATGTATTAGCTGTTAAGATAACAAAATTCACTTTAAAACTGGAGAAACCAGTTTCACAGGAACAGAGAGAAGCTCTGTGGATCCAAAATATCTCACGTTCTGATAGGGTGCAATTGCCCCATTTGTAAATCAAAAGATTAGATGAGTAGCGCTGTCTTTTTCAAACCAAAGACGTAGAAGACCGTCTGTTCACTGAATTCATAACAGACCAAACTCTCAGTGGGCAGGTCAAAGCCCAATGTCATTCACTTACGAGTCTAGACATCTGGTCCAACTTGTATTGGAACTTTATTAAAGTTGTGAATGGTCTCTTTTGCCAATTATTGTTTATGACATTCTAGAATTTAGAAATTGAGTCCCATTTATATTGTTCTTTATTGTTAAACGTATTATGTTTTTCCAAACGAATGTTGATATGTTATGAACTGATTCTAATTCTTTTAAAACTTAATTTAAAGAAAAATTATTTAAAAAAATCCCAAAAGTAGGTTTTTTAATTATTTCTGATGAAGCACCATAGTTTACATTGTATAATTTAATCTTTTACATATATATATATATATATATATATATAGAGAGAGAGAGAGAGAGAGAGAGAGAGAGAGAGAGAGAGAGAGAGAGAGACACACACACACACACACACACATACATACATGAGAAATATATATATATATATATTTTTATCCAATTATGGAGTTCATCAGTAAAGACCTCTTTTGTTGCTTAGTATTGTCCTTCAATAGAGTTCCTTAATTGCCAGGCATACTGGTTCTCTGTTATTTATTTATTTTATTTCGGGTTTTTGGGGGGTTTGCTGGGTGGGGGAAAGAGGGGCTGTCGGTTATATACTTGGGAATAAAAAGAACAACTAATTTGTGCAGCAAAACATGTACAAGTATTCAAACTTTGGAAGTCTAATCCTTTAGTGAAGGGTTTTTCGTACTCGTAATATTGTAAAGAAACTTTTCAACTCGCCTGTTAAATAAGCCCGCCGTGTTATATGTCTAAAAATGGTGTTAAAAAAGAAAGACTATATATTTGGGCCTATTTTCAACTGTTTTCTTGCACCATCTTTTAGTTTTTGATTTTGAAAAGCTAATTTTATCATATTCTTAACTATTTTTTGTCCTTACCTTTCAGATTTTTTTTTTTAAAACTAACATCAGAAATCATTAAAAAATCTACTTTTGGGTTTTTTTTTATAGTTTTTCTTTAAATTTACTTTTTAAAAGAATTAGGAACGAATAGTGGGTTCGAGCGGTTAGAACTTCATGACTCCACTCCAGTGATCAGGATTTTGACTCCTACCACTGTCAAGTCTGTAAATATTATCGTATCTTGACAGGACTATATGCAGGTATCTTGACAGGACAATATGACTCCAACCACTGTCAAGTCTGTAAATATTATCGTATCTTGACAAGTCTGTAAATATTATCGTATCTTGACAGGACTATATGCAGGTATCTTGACAAGACAATATGACTCCTACCACTGTCAAGTCTGTAAATATTATCGTATCTTGACAGGACTATATGCAGGTATCTTGACAGGACAATATGCAGGTACATCATAGGAGCAGCAGGAGGTCCACCAGTTTAATTATTCCTTTTCTCTAAAATCCCGCCTTGTAATAGAATGAGATTTCTAAAAAAAAAAAAAATTAAAGGATTAGAATCAGTTCAGAACATACCAACATTCATCTGAAAAAACATAATACGTTTAACAATAAAAGAACAGTACAAATGGGACTCAATTTCTAAATTCAAGAATGTCATAAACAATAATTGGCAAAAGAGACCATTTATACTTTAATAAAAGTTCCAATAAAAGTTAGACCAGATGTCTAGACTCGTAAGCGAATGATATTGGGCTTAGACCTGCCCACTGAGAGTTTGGTCTGGTGTGAATTCAGTGGACCGACAGTCTTCTAAGTGTTTGATTTGAAAAAGCCTTGCAACCAAAGATGATCAAATTATAAGGCACTGACCACAGAACGAAGTCAAAGAGCATGACCAATTTTCTAAATCACTGCGTAGATCAGCCCATACGACACTAGAAACTTTACACTGGACGGACGCGGCCCGTCGTCGTCAGCCTCAGCCGCCTTTTGCATTCTAGCGGTCTGGCCACGATATGCACTCATAGCAGACAGATTCGACAAATTGTTGAAGTCGTCCCTGTAACTCCAACAGTATCTCATTTTGAGCCTCCAAAATTTCGTCTAAACGAATATTTTTTGTAAAATGTTATCCATATTACATTAATTGACAAGAAAAATATAATTTGGCCCTTAATACGTAAATATAAGTAATCTAAGTGTAAAACATTAAAATTGTACTACATTGATATTGAAATGCATATGAATTAAGTCTAAATAACCTCGTTATTAAATAACATTCCATACAATGATTGATTTTGAATGATAACAATTCCTATTTCAACTACCTCTCTTGGTACGCTTTCAAATTGTATTTGGATTCTTACTGGATATTGCAATTTAGACAGTATGTTGAAAAAGCAAATGTTTTTTTTTTTTTTTTTGCTCACAAAGCATGACTAACTAAGATTTGCTATTGAAGCTTTAGTAAGTAAAATGAAATTCTATAGAAGGATAGTGACTATTTGCAGCATTTCTCCCACATGGTTTTACTATTTTTTTTTTCCTTCTGGTTTCTCATTTGAAGGCAGATTGGATGACACGTGGGTTGGAACGATAAGTCCCACAATTCCTTAACCAATAGAACTAGTCAATGTTACATTGAGGAATCCTACTTTATACACACATTTTCTTTGTCGGTATAAAGAAGGACAACACTTTCATAAGAAATTAGTAAAACTTTATCATAAAATTTAACTGAAATTAAAATGAATAATTCCACAATGACACTTCAGCATCCCTTTCCATGTCATCAAAACTAAAATCATCTTCCAAACAATGAGGTGGAGAAAGCAAAAGCCCTTCTGCCATGTTTGCCAGCAAGCCAGGCATATCAAACAGAGCTTCATCATCCACAAAAAATGAACTATTCCTTTCGTCGCCATCCTGCAAAATCTTCTCATTTTCATAGTTCCCAGAACTACTAACTTCATTAGAATCGTGCTTGGCTTCCCCGTTTACTTCTCCTACTCGCTGATCTCCAGACTCGCTCCCGCTTACAGAAGCCTCAGTGGTATTATTACTATTAGCGCAGTCTTCTTGTGGCCTAAATATTTCAGCCGCCTCAGCAGCCGCTTTTCGAATATCCTTAGCGTCCTTAGAAGCCGGCACCGGCAAACGCCAAACCGAGTCGGCAAAATTCAAACAAGCCAAATGACCCCTTAATGCCAATGCAGCAACGTCGTAAGCTCGAGCAGCCATTTCCGCCGTGGGATACGTTCCCAGCCAAATTCTCGATTGCTTGCTAGGTTCGCGTAACTCGCAAACCCATTTGTTAGAATTCCATCTTCTCCTCCTTATTCCTCGATAGACAGGATGTCTTGTCTCCCTGAATTTCTTCCTCCCGGCTCTCTTTTTCGGCCTGCTGGATGACAAAATAATTTCCTCGTCTGAATTTGTTGCTTTTTGGGTTGGAGAAATACAAACTGACGAACTAAACGAGTGTGGTTCAGAGCATGATGAACTTGAGGCATCCATGGTAGGTACCTGAAATGAGATAAGTCCGAGTGTTTCAAATTTCTGAAGGTTTGGCAGTTGATTTAGTTGTCGGAGAATATGAGGAGGATGAATTCAAATGATTACTTGTCTTTGCTATAAAAAGAATGTGAATGTTTTTATAATATATTCTTGAGAGTGTTTATTTTGGAGTAGAGAGAGTGTCTACGATATGAACACGAACACGTTATTATAATAATAAAGGTGGGAAGCAGAAAGGGTAGCAGAAGCCAGCTTGGCGAAGTGGATGGCCAGATTCAGAAACCTATATTAAGCACGTGGGATTTATATTGACGTGGCAAAGGTTGTAGTCAAACAATAGGAACCTTGGATATGACAATTAGGGATTTCTACGTTTGTGGGACCATGGGTTGATTTCTTGTTTGGTGTTGATGATAGGAGTCTTGCACACCATTTCCACTCAAGGAAAGAGGGCTAGGACGGTACTTGAGACACATGCAATGAATCCCGGACTGTTAATTGAATCGATAAGTTGATCGAATCGGGGGTTTAACTGGTTAGATCGGTTCAATTTTAGTTCAATGTATTGTCTTTTAAATTAAAATATACAAATATTTAGATATTTTCTGAATTAATATATGACATCACTTAATAAAAAGTTAAATATTTTTAAAAAATTTGGACTTTTACACAAAAAATTTTAAATTGAAAATTCAAACAAATAAATTTATCTCAATTATACCTAAAAAACAATAACAATATTAAATTCTACCTAAAAACGCCATCACATCTTGAAATTAGTAATTAGTTACATTACGGTGTTTGAAAAAAAAATTATCTTTTTTAATTAGTTGACAAAATCACAAAACCGTTGATTCATATTTCAAACTGATTCATATGGTTGTAACAACTTTTAATGATTCTCTAGTCTAGTCAATACAATATGTGAATCAAGCAGGAACCATGGTCGGTTCACGATTTGAGTAGTCAAACAGGCCGATCCGGTTTAGTTTTTAAAAATTGGACAAATGTGAAGGGACAAATTTGGACTTCAAAGCCAAAAGAAAGTGTGATTTGAATTTTATGGTGTTATAAAATTTGTCCTCGTGTTATGAAATTTTACGAATTATGAGTTAAAATATATTAAGAATATCGTATATAACTTTGAATAATTGAAACAACAATTGCTTCTATCGCAAACTTTGAAGTAAAAAGAAACGAAGAAGTATTTGTTTAGTTTGAGGAGACCGCTTCATAGTTTAGAAAAGAAAATTCAATTTCTTTTGTTTTATTTTTGGTTGACTACAGCCGAGAGTGTGTGTGTGTTTTTTTGTTGAGAAACTACAACCAAGAGTTGGCACGTGGCTGTGGGCACACGGGCGTTACACATACTGTTCCGCGACTAAGGTACCAGTGGTCGACATCAATATTAAACTTTGATGATGTGAGCCATTACCAATTCAGTGATTCACACCTAAGTAATGTCACATCATGTTGACTGTTGATGTGGCAACTAAATGAAAAGGGATGCATTTATACTGTGCATCTCTATTCCGTTTTTTTTTTTTCTATTGTGTCTAATATAAAATTACGTCATATAATTACGAAATTATTTATATCAATAAATGGAACTACGTAAATTTATATTATTACACAAAATGTGCCGTATAACTACGAAATTACGTTATATTACTAAATAGAACGACGTAAATTTATATTATTTTACATTGATATGACGTAATTTTATATTGGATACTATTAAAAAAAAATAGACAGAGGATCGAGACTGATATCTAGAGCAATTGTTTTACTTGATACATTTGGACTAGATAATTTTAATCTCAAAACATTTACAAGCTAAGATTAGAGAGGTAGGTGATTTCATAATTGAAAGTTTCAATGAACTCCAATTCAATTCAATTTTAACACGCAATTTCTTATGAAATCAACGTCAGTCAAATACACTTTATACATGCACTTTCATATGCAGCATATATATAAAACTTTCCTTTGTACATCCACGCATGGACATATATATTTGAGATCCCTCAGTTTATTCTCATATTATACACAGACAATGTACCGTATACCGATGATACTATTGGGAACCATGTTTTATTAATGACATTATAACTGTAACTAAATTGCTGATACAAATTGAAACTTTTATATATAAAATAAAGTCAAAATAACAAATATTGCATAATGGTTCGAAAAAAACTTAAAAATAATATTTGGGATTGTTATACCAGTTAATTTGAACATGTAGGGGCCACTTCAAAATTATTGTTATTATTATTTTGTTGGGTCAATAGACCAATTGACTTTTGTGTTAAAATATTGAAAGGATCAGCATATAGTTGATAATTTATGTGTATCAATTAAATTATTCGTAAAAAAACATACAGTTCACGTTTTTATTTAAAGGGGAATAATAAAAATAAGCCAAGTAGAAGTTTGAGAACCAATATGATGTTACGGGGACAGATGCATATTTGTATATTAAAAGATTTTGTTGATGACGCAGTATTTGGCTTTTGAAATGACGTCGCCTCGCCTGCAGCTATAACTTTTCTTTAGGGTTAATAACACTTTGCCCCCTTGAACTTAGTGGGTAGTCACACTTTGCCCCCCTGAACTTTAAATATATACATTTTGCCCCCCAAAGGCTAGTCAAAGTTAATAATTAAAAAAAAAAGTGAGTGTTATGACATTATTGCCCTTTTATTAATTAATATATTTATAACTTTATATCATTTCTTTTTATTTTTAAAAGATTTATTTCTTTACTATCATATAAATTATATAAAAAATATCAAACTAAAAAATTTAAAGAAAGTTAATATTTAATTTACATCTTTAAAAATTTTTCTCTTGTATCAATATTTACTTCTATATATGTTATTTTTAATTTATTAGACTTTAAGTTAAATAGAATTGATAAAAAGCACAACAATAAAAGATAAATTCAGTTACCAAAATTTATATAAAAAGGTAATACCAAACTCATTTATTTAAAGTAATTTTTTATCATTTTAATTTATTTAAACTTTTAGACTAATATTATTGTCATTTTTATATTTATCAAATTATTCCAATATGAAATTCTTAATTAAAGAATTTCTTATTATTTATTGTTTTGGACTAAATGTTATATTTTTTTGTTTGACTTATTTATTCTTGTTTGCCCTAGTATTGTATAATGGGCTAACTCTTCTTTTTTCCCAAAATATTCTTTGATTAAAAATTTCATATTGGACTAATTTGATAAATATAAAAACGACTATGATATTAGTCCAAAAGTTTAAATAATTTAAAATAATAAAAATTTAGTTTAAATAAATGAGTTTGGTACTACCATTTTTATACAAAATTTGACAATTAAATTTATTTTAGTGTCGTGTTATTTATCGGTTTTGTTTGACTTAAAGTATAATAAATTAAACAAAACATATATAGAAGTAAATATTAATCTAAGAGGAAAATTTCAAATATATAAACTAAATATTAACTTTCTTTAAATTTTTTAGTTTAATATTTTTATATAATTAATACAATAGAGAAGATATAAATCTTTTAAAAATGAAAAGAAATGATATTAAATTATAAATGTATTCATTAATAAAAGGGCAATAATGTCATAACACTCACTTTTTTTTTGAATTCCTAACTTTGACTAGTCTTGGGGGGCAAAGTGTATATATTTAAAGTTGAGGGGGCAAAGTGTGACTACCCCCTAAGTTCAGGGGGGCAAAGTGTTATTAACCCTTTTCTTTATTTCCATTTTGCCCCACCCTGAAAAAGATTTTTAAAACTTTTCTTTGGCTCGCAGCTGAAACACGTGAAAAATATGGTCCTTTTCTAGTCCGTTCCGCAAGACGCGACGTTTCATTGGCTGTGAGTCCGTCACTGCCGAGGCTAAATCATTGAAGGAAGAAATATTTTGAATGGGTCCTCGTATTTAGGTTCAAATTGTATTCTAGTCTTGAATTTTTTTTTCCCACTTGAATGCCCCTAGACTTTTAGGTTGTTCCTATTGTAATAAAATGAAATATGTCCAAAGTTGAGCATCACTTGGATAGAAAAAATTCATGCGCCATGAAGGTGAAGGAAACTAAATCCATGGGAAGCTACTAGATTTGAAGACCAGAACGGTGTGTTTTTAGTAATTCTTGGATCAATAGGAGTGAAGTGACCAAAATGAAATAGATAAAGCAGGTTCGATTATAACTTAAGGAGATGGTGTGAAGTTATTTGGCACATAAAAAGATTATAACTTAAGGAGATGGTGTGAAGTTATTTAGCACATAAAAAGCTCCACGAAAATATGATATTGCATGAAAAGAAATAGGAAGGCACATTGTTAGGATACAATGGTGTTAGAATTCAAAACAACCACAAAGTTCCACCCGGAAAATTTCTTTTTTTCCTTTGTTGTTGTTGTTTTTTTTTTTTTTTTTGGGAGCTAATGGACATCAGTAGACAAACAGTTTTAAATTATAAGAGAGATTCCAAGAAATGATAGGATCAACAAGTTATATATTAGTGAGACTGAAATTAACAACTTACGGTACTTGTATCATGAGAAGCCATGTACTCCTCCTTTAGTACAATGCGGACGGAAAGTAAAAAATGTTTTTACTAATGAGGGAATTCTATCATTGAAGTACACTTTCTTGGGTGCTTTTCATACCTCCGATTTCAAGAAACGTAAAATAAACTGACAACTTATGATTTTTGTGCAAAGTCTTGCGAATTTTAATGCAAATGTTTTTCTATAATTTTTTTTTCTTTTTCCTTAAAATTTACACAATTATTTGCAATTATCCAAAAAATATTCCTCAATTCATTAATTCGGCCCAAGTACCAATCTCCCGACGAGACATTTAAGCACTGGCTTACAAGCCCCATAAGGCCTCTGATTCCATTTCCCTTTATTGGGCTCACTATCCCGAGTAAACGAAACCCAATGGCTTCTTTTAGCTATGAAGCGTTTGAATTGAAGCAAAAACCTTCTAATCCACTAATCCTACCTGAATCTCTGCAACATTGGTTGAAGCCTTCAGATCAATAAATCTTTGGATGCTTTCTTCTTTTGTTTTTCCTCACTGAGGGGCTAAAACGCTGCATGGGGATATTGGGCTCAGGTGAAGACACATTGTTCTTCAGTACTTTTACAAAAAATAAAAATAAAAATGCAGTAATTGTAGATGGGCCTGTTTGGGATTGTAAACATTGTCAGGCCGATGGGGACATCTCAACCAACGCGGCACTATGGGCTGTCTAGCATTGAGCGTTGGCCTACCACTCACTCTGGAAAGTGGATCTTAGGTATTAAGCATGAAGATTTCTACAAAAAATTCACAGACGAGCAATTTTAACCAAATCAGGGTTGTTTCTTGGATGTGCATGCAAACAATAAGGGCTAACTAGCATGATCAAGCTCAGCACTTGCACAGTTTCACATGGAGGATTTAGAATCTTCTTGGTCATGGTTGGAAGTTTTAAGTATCAATCTTCTTTCCCATGTGGGCAGCTTGATTGCTAATATCCTAGCTAATCAGAGAAAAGTTAGGATTAGCTGGCTTATGTTGTATTATACTTGCTTACAAATTTCGTTTGTTGACTTCATTGAGCTGACAAAAATTGATTGTCTGAAACAATCCTGAGGCACTCTTAAAAACTTTTAAAACAAAACGTATCATTATATTTTACAAAAATTAACTTTTTCAATAATATAAACGAAACGTTAAAACATTGAAACAGATGAGAACATGCCCTTATTGTTTAGTCAAATATGCATGTGATTTTTTGGTTGGATGCATTGAAGTCAAACATTCAAATTCCAATTTTGACTGGAGTATTTGGTTCTAAGTTCAATTTTCTCCGAGTCGAATTCAACTAATTGCAATGGAGATTCGTTGGAAAGTGGCAACCAAGTTAACTGGTTTGAGCATGAGAACCAAAAAATAAGTAAGATCAATCAACTTTTTTTCTTTTTTTCCTTCCTTGTCTTTTACTTAGGAATAAAGTAAAAGGCTATATAAAAGAAAGAAATGTTACAAAATTATAACCATATCTTGTAGAGCATATTCTCCTTAAAAGTCGATATCCTCAATCACGAGTACAGCTAGAAGTTGCTCCCACAAAACTAACCTTTTCGTGCAGTTTCTGAACAAAAAACTCGTTCAAAAAAATGAATTATGGAAATGACTATCACCCTAAAAAGGTAAAAGAAAAAGGGAGAACAATTATAGCTACCAAGCCAAACCATAAGAACATAATGATTTGGCTAAATTGGGAGATATCTTTGGTGGACCATCATCAACTACTGTTGTGTTGTATCAAAACCTCTTGATTAATTACTATAAAAAAGGACCAACAATTTCTTATATATTATAAAGACCAATGAAATTAAGTATTAGTACAATATCTTATCATGCTAGTGTCAACCACATTGGATGCTTGGTCGACACCCTCGGGACTCGTCTTCACAAATCTTCTGTGTGTTTTGAATCATCCAAGTTAAATGCATCTGTCTAGGGCCCCATCTAACCTACGTATTTTCAATAGCATATTACGTTCTCACTACCTTTAACAGATAATTGATTTTTTTTTTTTTGTAATCAACTGGGTAGTTCATGACGTCAAACTTCCCAAATTAGAATATCTCTTATAAATATATATATATATATATTATGTACTCTTGGGATCATTAGTCTTTTTTTCCTCTTTTGGAATCCAGATTCGAGGCATTAATTTAAAAATTCAAGGACTTTTGTCTCATGTCTTCCCACACAAATGCCTATGTTCATAAAATAATCTGCAAAGATAGCTTTAGTGGGCTTCTGTTCTTTAATCTCAAAGAATCTGATTGAGATATGTTTTATGTAAGTATCAACTGGCCCTAGAGTCACGTACTGTTAAAAAAGAAAAAAAAAAAAAAGAGTCACGTACTGTTTAACGTGTACAAATTTTAATGCAAGTAGTACAATATTCTTACTTTGAATTACTAATTTTTTGTGCTTGTACGCGTCATGTTTACGCGCTTTTGCTTGTTTGTATTAGTTGGGGATTTACTGTGTTCCATAGGGGGGTTTTCATGTGTGAAGCATTATTCAAGATTCTTTCCATCATGCATAATATTTTTCATTGAACAGCCTTAAAAAAAAAATTCAAGATTTTTTCCTTTGATTCATTGACAATTTCTTTCATGCAAGATTTTCAAAGATAAAAAAAAAAAAAAATGCATTTAAGGCCATTGAATGTGCCATGGGAGTACTATTTAGCCACAGAAACATGTTGCTATCAAGGGCTCGGGGGACAAAAGCAGCACGTCTTCTATGACCAGTACATAAAAGCATATGTACTACGTTTACGCTATAGAAAATGCCCAACACAATAAATACACGTAATTTACATATTTTTGCAGAAATTAAGGCAATTAGTGGAGAAATCTCGTAGGAGTAATATGAAAGAAAAACGTATAATTTATGTTGTTATGAGAGGAGAGAAGTGCAAGGGAGGGTTATGTCGGCCAATGATGTGGTTTTTGATAGTCAAATTTAGCTTTAATCATTCAAAGATAAGAAGATTTCGGCTTCTAATACTACTATGAGATTCTGTATCAGACAAAGCGCCACCAGACAGCACCCTTTTCTTTTCGATTTCATGAACAAATTGTCTCCATTTTAACATTGATGTCCCATTTGACGGAAAACGAATGTTATGCAAAATAACACTCCCTTTAAGGTCGACCGTCGAAATAAAAAGGAATTTACCTCAAAAAGTTACTTTTGTTTAGGTAGACATGCATTTCCACAATTCGCAAATCGAGCAGACTGACAATTTTCAATGCTAGTTCAGCTAAGAAAAATATGTTCTTCCAAAACCAAAAACAAAAGATATAGTGAATAAATGTATAAATAATGAATAATTAGGATGGCTTAAATGATTTAGTAAAGGAAACCATATAAGCTCTTCCAATTGTAAACTTTCTTCAGAACTTCTTGCATACCCTAGTAAAAGTTTAGCCGGATGCTTAATGGTTTTATAACATGAAGGGAAAAAACTGAAAATAGCTGCTTAATCATGTAGCATGTTGACTTATTTTTCCAAAATCTATAGTGAAAACAAGCACAAAATGCATTGGGTATTAAAATATGTACTTGTCATCATATTTGTGTATAAATTTATCATATTGCTGCACAAGATGTTTACTACTGGTGACCGATTGAGAAGATGAAAAAATGGCGAAAGTTAATAATGGAGTTTTATCTTCCCCAAATTGAAAATTGAGCTTAAAAATTGAGCCATGTCTAAATTATTTCAACTATTAGATCCCTTTTGTCAAACATTTCTTAAAATCAATTTTAGGCCACAATATGATTTGGATCTTTATTAACCATTATTTGAATTGTTAAGAAGTAGGAACAACCGAATACCTAACTAACTGTCGACGACTTTATTCCCTTGCTTTTATTCTTCATATTCAGTTAGGGAAGGAGGTGGTTGTTCAATGGCCGTTGAACTTAATTTTGTAC
Source organism: Mitragyna speciosa (assembly GCA_024721245.1). Lineage (NCBI taxonomy): Eukaryota > Viridiplantae > Streptophyta > Magnoliopsida > Gentianales > Rubiaceae > Mitragyna > Mitragyna speciosa. The sequence goes on from CM045557.1 coordinate 28,157,529, forward strand.
CCCTTTAAGGATATATTCTTAAAATAATTGGCATTATGACACTAAACAAATGGATGTTTGCAATTTAGTCTAAGACATTTGATTATAGTGCATCAAGACAGCTGAATAAGGTAAAGAAAGCCTTCTCAATGGAAGTCAGATTAAGTCAGCTAAAAACATGTCTATTGGTGGAAACAAATAGAGAGTTGAGTAGGTTAGAGTTCTATGACTCCACTCTACAGGTCGAGGGTTTGAATTCCATCAAACACCATTCCCTTTTCCATAATTGTAATAGTATAAGTTTGATAAAAAAATATCTATTGATCTATAGACCAGACCCTAGTGTTTTGCCATTTTCAAAGTACCTAATGTAATCTATACAAGTTGTTAGATACAAGTACAATAAAAATCATTATACAGTAACTAGTTTCAAATTCAATGCTAAAGTATTCTCAAAAAAAAAAAAAAAAAATTCAATGCTAAAGTACTAGAGTCACCAAATTTTACAAATTATAATATACTACCCATAATATTAGCCATCAGACATGACCTTGAACATTTTCTTGCCTAGTCTAAAACAAATTGGTGTCAAGATGAAAATGGAGGCTTAAAGTTTGAAGATACATTGGCTGCGCGTGTATTTGTACAATCTCTATCTTTCACTCTTTTGGTAAGTTTTTTCTCAATGAAATTTCTATTGTCTCCAACAATTAAATGATAGACGCCAAAATACATATTGGAATGGCTTGGCTAAGGTTAGAAAATAGTTAAAACCACATGATAAAAATCTCACATATTGCTTATTCACAATATGAAACAAAAAAATCTCAAATGGTTGAAGGACTAACTGTTTAGAAACCAGTTTCGTTTTTCTATCGGTCCAAAATTTAAGCAATCAGTTTTCTGAATCCATTAAATTTGTCAAAATAGAGTCTGCCTCGGTCAATTATAATAAAAAGAGAAAAAGACAATTCAAAGTATCATCATAAGGTTGAAGATAAGATTTCAAATTCAAAATGGTATTGGAAAAAATTGTTGAAAGCATGTACAAGAAACAAAAAGATGAAACCAAATGTAGGCAAAAAGACCCCTAAGTGGCGATTTTCTGATCATTATTGTCTTTCAAGGCCACCTTAAGATTTAACAGTTGAACACTTACTACCTGCCCACCACCTGAGTCGCCTTCAAGAATGTTTTCAAATCAAAATTGTTTTCAGAAAACATGATTTGTATGGTTGTAACGTCTATATCCTATGTTTCTATTGAAAGCCCTTCATCATATTAACCTGGCCGATATGTCTAGTGCCAACGTAGTTGAATAGTGTTATTTCCTTTTCATGGTGGTGACATTTCTCTTTTCCCCTACATATGTCTTCCATGAAAAAGAAAATATTAAAATTGGCTAATGTTTCAACCTGCATTTGAACAGGAAAACATGTTGCTAATCCATCTATCAAACACATTAAACTCCATCATCTGAAAAACCACGGTGGTCCTAGTTTCTCTTTCTCAATATTCTTAATACCAACAGTATGTTATATAAGGAATTAAAAGGAGAAATAAAAATGAAAAAGAAAAAGTGTTGATATTACCACAGTACGGTCTTGTTGGCTGATGCAGAGAAGTCAGGATATGATCAGACTGAGCGAGTTCCTGCACATACAATACTGCAGACGTGTGTTAGTGGACATACATATTATCCGCCAATCAAGAAACGAAGCTGCATACCACGTCAATATGTCTCTCTGAAGCTGTATCACAGATTCAGAGAAGAAAAATAGGGCCTTTATATTAGCTGATTCAATTAAAATGAACAGTACTATTAGCCATACAAAAATGACTAACTTCATTTTCTTTCTCAAATCCATTCTACATTTTTTTTGGGTTTTCGGATCATTTGATCACTGTTTAATCAAAGCTAGACTTTGATCACGATCTTATTACCTTATTCATTTCCATCAAAAAACCAAAAAAGAAGATCATTACAATGATCTGAATTAATAACAGAAAAATATTTTTTTTTCTTTTCTAGCCAGATTTGTACACGCCTTACATGCTATATCTCACATTCTCTTCAGATTTCAGAATCCTATGTTCGAAAATTTGATCATTCAAAAATAGCTCCACAGACTTTCAACATCAGAATGTTCAGGCGATTCACCCGATGACGGAGAGTGTATTCTTGGCGGTGTCACCAGCATTCCCTCCGCCATGTCCACTAGCAAATTAGGCATATCAATCAGTGCCTCCACGTCAACAAATTCAGAATCTCCAGCTATTCTAGTATCTTGATCACATGGCAATTCTTGATGGTCACTTGATCCAGGCTGCTGCTGCTGATCATGAGAAAATTTCCCGCTACAGTCATCTCCGTCACCAGCAGCAGTAGATTTCTCCTTCATCAACTCAGCAGCACCCGCAGCCGCGCTGCGTATATGAGACGGAGAAGGTGAGGCTGGGACTGGATAGGAACTAACACGATCAGGAAAGTTTACTACAACATCACTACCTTTCAACGCAAGTGCAGCCACGTCATAGGCCGCGGCCGCCATCTCCGGTGTAGGGTAAGTCCCTAGCCAAATACGTGTAGTTTTACGCGGTTCACGAATTTCCGATACCCATTTGCCGCTTCGGCTCCTTATTCCGCGGTACATTGGGTGTTTTCCACCCGATGGACGGCTAGGCGAGCCACCGGATGATGTTGAACTCATTATAGTCTTTGTAGTTGGCACCTGAAGCCTAACATTTGCTATAGATTGTGTAGCTTCATTTTTCTTGATGGATAAGAAATGTGGCGATTTTTGCCCGTCTTGTAGTAGTATAGGAGTAGCACTAGGTGGTGGTGGGGGAGGGGAGAAAATAGGGTTAAAGGGTCTTTCTGTGCTAGGCTGGATAATTTTGTCTTGGGCTAATAAGGGCACGTTAGAAAGTTGTTGATGGTCAGCCATATATATATTTTTTATATATATGTAGGTGTAGATGTACTCTATGAGTGTGTGTATATTTGCGGGCTGGAGTGGTGAAGGATAATTGGTTTAGGGGTGGGATGATCAAGTTTGGTATATAAGGAGGGAAATATGTGACAAAAAAGGTGAAATGAAAGCGTGGGCAATTCGTGGATGGTTTTGTACTTTTCTTAGGGTTTTAAGGTTTTTTCCGTGGAGTTTTGAGGTTGAAAATAGAGTATTTGTTTTCCAATAAAAACGGCACACGCTCACAGGAACAGGGTCGTTAGTAGTACAAGCTAGCAGTTAGCTGTAGTCTATTGTGCTTCCATACATACATGCATCTTTTTAGTGCTTTCAACTTCATACAAGCTGTAGATTTTTTTTTGGTAGTGATCGACCTAGTGATTCTTGAATTGGAACTGTGGATCATGTTTGTGTTCTTGTGTTCTACTGTTTGGGCAGTAAACATAATTACCGTAGCAGTAATCCATGGTGGTAAAAGTTGACAATTGTAGCTAACAACACAGGCAAACAAATACTTAGTCAGAAACCTTAAAAGAAGTCAGCTCTCCTCTCATCGAGCGCCCAACTCCCTGGGTCACTTACTTTCTGGACCGCAGAAGAAACTTAAAAATTTTTTCATCGATTTTAGATTTTTCTCATTAGTTTTTTCTTTTGCTTTTTGTTTCCAAAGTTGAGGGTCAATTCCAATTTGATCCACCAAGGTCACCATCACTTGAGCTATTTGCTTGGTTAATTTAAATTTAAGCTTAATTAAGTTAGTTCAACCTGTCTATACACCAATTAAAAACTAAGAAATTTAATTAATTTCGACATGAAGATCTTAAAGATTTTAGAACTAATTTTTTCCCTTTTATTGTATAAAAGAGCATTTCAGGCTATCCTATGTGGTCTCACCAAGTATTAATTAAGTTTTTGAAATATATAGATATTAGATTTGCTCTTATATCGAAATTGATTGTAAACTTACCTAAAATTAAGATCCTTTGATTAACAAAGGATTATGGACCAATTGCTGTTGCAATCACATGGCAGTCACAGATCTACTTAAAACACTTTTAATTCTAGTAATGACATGAATGTGAACAGTTGACACTAAAATGAATAGAAACTAGATACCACATCTTTGCCAATTCACTGAACCCACACATGTACATTAATTAAGAAAATCCCTTTGCCCCCTTTTATTTGTCTGATTAATCTTAGTAATATAAGAAGAAAATACAGCCTAAAGAGTAAAATATGCCTCCCTATACATAGTTTCGTGCAGGAAAATATATTGCAACTTTTGTTATTGTGGCAGAGAGAGAGAGATATAGATATAGACGCATGGATGACATTTGAACAACAAGACTTCCTTATTTATCAATGGTCACGACTTTCCATTAGATCTTGTGGCTGTCAAAGCAAAATTTTTTGATTAAAAAAGCTTGATTATTGGGTCCCTCATTACCCTTTGAAAGCATGACAAAATGTAAAAATAAATAAAACAAAGAAGAAGATCAAAGGGGGTCACCTCCACAAACACAAAAACCTTAACTAAAAAATCTTGATCTACTTTCTTGTTTCCTTTGTCACCACGTTATAATAGGCGACGGGACATGAGAACAAGGGAATGCATTGCATAATTTTTCATGGTTTTGTTCTTTTGCTAAGATTCCAATGTTTTTGTGCCTTCAAGATTTGAGACTCATAAAATCATCCAGATTTTCATAGTCACCATGTCTGCACCAAAAAACCTCCCCAACCCCACAAAAAAAAAAAAAAAACGAAACGAAGAATTCATTAGAGATGGCCAAGTGAAATCAACCTACTCAACGGCTGCGGCCGAAATATTTCGTTTTTTTCAGTACATCAAAGTGGAATGCAATCTTGTAAAAGGAGCTTTCATTTATGTAGGTGTCGATTGTTTGTAGACAACGCGTGTTATTTTTATTTCTATTTTTTCAAAGAAAGTGGGCTTTTAATTAGAATATCAGCAGACAAAAAGCAATTATAGATTTTTTGTGAAGATTTTGATTTTTGAATAAAAATTTTCCAGATTGGCATATGAAAACTTTTCCAGATTTCAAAATCTCATTCAATTGCTTGTTTTCTATTCAGTTAGTGGTTAATTCATGTATATTTAATTCAAAAGTTCTGCAGTAACATATAATCAATTTCTAGGAATTGTATTTGCAAGTAACTTATCTTCCTTATCCACTTTAACTTAGGTAACTTCTTACTTATGTCCAAACATGCTTTTTCCAACGTAGGCAGATATACACACTCAAACAACTCTAGTCGTTTTTTTATTCTGCCTTTTTAGAAAAAAAAATTCAACTGACTAGTCAAAGTGAATTTCTTTCCTTTTTTTTTTCATCTTAAAGTAAAAACTTTAAGTAATTCCGGGGCTTCCGATAAAATAAACTAATTTTCTTGATCCTTTGAATTCCCTTTTCTAGTTACAAATGATGTATATACTACAAATTACAAGCCCGACAGATCTTAACATTAAGGTAACTACAATTACCTGATCATATTGAAATCTTTTTTTTTTTTTTTTTTCTCTCGAGAGGTATCTATACTTTGAGCTTAAAAGTTGAAAAAGTTACTGACATCATCATGCAAATTTTTTATTTGAATAAGTCAATTATTTTTTTACGCAAAATTTGAGATTTTTATTACTGATCAACTTCAAGTTTGTACAAAGTAGCATTTGCTGGTCTCTTACACCTTGTGTCCTACTACATTTTTATTTCAGCCTCTAGGCCTGTGAAAATTTTGTTTAACAATCCCCATTCAACCATAAGCTCCCAGTTTTGTCTTGTTACTGGTATTTTCCTTCACTACATTGATACATCATAGACTGTTCTTCTTATTGCTGCAACCATTCCCACAGTATCAGTAGGCTTTTGCTGATATAATGCTTGATTCCTGGCTTTTCAAATTTGATAAACAGTAACTGCCAACATCAATCTTCTGATTCTATGTGCAAAAGAGTCTGTATTCCAGCTTATGCTCATCCAACTCAACTCAACTCTCCATGGATATTGGCCTCTATATATGAAACAAAACTCTTGCACTTTCTTCCATACTATAGCAGTTAGAGGGCAATCAAAAAACAAGTGCTCTACACTCTCTTCTTCCAATCTGCATAATTCACAGGTAGTATTGTCAAGTGCAATTCCTCAGGATATCATTCTATCTTTTGTAGTCAACCCTCCTTTTACGTGCTAACCAAAGAATGAATGAAAATCTAGGAATAAGTCAATTAGAAGCAATTTGCAAATGAATTCCACATTTTGAAGATTAATTTTGCAGTGCTTAAACTTTGAGGTCCTTAGTATACAAATTTAGTCCCTAATATTTTTAGTATTTTACTAAATTCATCTCCAAAGTTTGAACGAAAAAACATTTGATCCCTGATATTTTTAGTTTGACCAAAATTGGACAATTGAAAATTTGGCAATTTCTCATGGAGCTAATGCTGTAGATGTTAAAATAATTAAATAAGATTCTTAAAATTGTCTATGAAAATCACTTTCACTTTCTAACAGAAGAATTCATTTTTTTTCCAAAAATTTACAAACTGAAACTAATAACAATATCATAGAAGTGAGACATAAAAAACGATAGTCTTACAGTTGCTTCAAAGAGTTACAATTTATTGTTTGGAATAATGTCCATATGACTTTTACGTGACTTTCATTGCCTAACTTTTGTCAATAATTCTTTTTTGGTAGAAATTGGAAACATTAGAAACTACATTTTGTGAATTGTCCTTTTTTTATCAAAGTAAAAAAAATAAGACGAATGTGAATTTTTTCGCTGTAGCAATATCTCAATGGTGACCCAAAACATATACTGATTGTTTCCCAAAAACTAGCATTAGAATTTTTTTTTTTGGTCAAAATGAAAAAAGGAAAAATGGGAATTTTTTTTGGCAGTAGACTCAAAATTTTAAATATTTGAATCTATCAGATATTTTCTACTAAGGATTATCAGGAAAAATGGGAATTTTTTTTGGCAGTAGAGTCAAAATTTTAAATACTTGAATCTATCAGATATTTTCTACTAAGGATTATTTTCACTTTGCACTCTCAAGTTTAATTTTACACTCATTGCACCATAAGTTTTTTTAAATTTGTTCCACTTTGATCCTTTGGATAACCGTCCTTTTGATAATTGCGTTGAGAAAATTGACAGAATTTTTGCATGTGCACACCATGTACGGTCAATTAAAAGGTTAAATTTTGTTTTATACCTCTAACTTATTATTAGTTTCATTTTTTTACCCCAAATTCTAATTTTGGACAAGTTGCACTTTAATATTGTTTTAATCTAATGTCTAATAGTTATAAATAGATTTATATCTAATATTTAACACATCTTGTCACCGTCAAATTTACAAATTTATTTTAGTAAATATTCTAGCATACTTATGTGTATATTGCCACATACAATGAGATAGGATTGTACATATAACTAACTAATAACTTGTTTGTACTTATATATTATTAGGATTAATCCTGAGTATCCTAGTTATGGTTCTTTTAACCTAATTTTATAATACTATTATATACATTATTAACTGTTAACAATTAGTTAAATAGATTTATTTATTGATAAATAAATCATTTATAAACAATCATTGCCTTTTACTTTTACTAATACACTAATATACTCACCTTCTGCAGTGTAATAAATATTTTGTAACCATAGAAATACATAAATAATAAAAATAATTCCATAAATTTGATACATGCAAGATATGCCAAATACTAGTAAAAATCTAATTACGCTTCAAAAAATATGTAACAATACTTTAAGAACAATTAGTGTGTTAGAATTTTGAGATGCAAAACGAAAACAAACAAGGTATGCATAATAAAATTTCACTCACTGATTAACGGGGCATGGTGTGCACACACACGAAAATTTTATCAATTTTTTAATCCTATTAACAATTGGACTAACATGAATCCAATTAAAAGTTTAGAGTGCAATGTGTCTAAAATTAAAATTAAGGGTGCAAAATGAGAACCTGACATATATTAAGGTGTGCAATGTAGAAGCAGGCGTTTTGACATTTTAGGTGTATATGAAGTTGACGTTGACACTAATGCTAGCAGATTATTTTGGGATTTTTATCAGATAAAAAAGACTAGCAGAATATTAACAGACTTACCATTGGTTCAAAACACCTGCAGTAGATTTCCAAAGTATTTCTAAGTTATGCAGATTAGATAAGGATGAAATAAGGATATTTGCTTAATTGTCTGGCAAGAACACTAACAATAGGGTCTCTTATATAAATAACTTTCTGATTGATAATTTTTCCTTTTCTTTCTGCTCAAGATTTTTCATCTAAAACATCCTTAACCCCCTACTGCTCTGCAATTCAAGAGGAAGTGGAAGTAATCAAGATATGGCAGGAGGAGGAATGATTGGGCCATCGAATGGAAAGGCTTATCCTGGAAATATCACTTGCAGAGTCTTCTTGACTTGCATCGTTGCTGCTATGGGAGGTTTAATTTTTGGCTATGATATCGGGATTTCAGGTTCATACTTTGCTGTTTCTTCGATATTAACATGAATTAACCTGCCTTAAATTCCGCAATATGTGGTTTAGACTTATGATTGATGAAAATTATGTAGTAAATTAAGCAGTGAGTAGTATTTTTTTAAAAGATCAAAATATTATACAAATATAATTGCCAAGGCAGAGAGGAAAAAAAGTGCTGCAATGTTAGGCAATACTCGGTGACGCACCAGTTAAAAGGTCTTAAATTTTCTCTAGAAAATACAAAGTTGTTAAATAATCTTATTAATTATTTGAAAACTTTAACCTTTTTAATACTGAGTTATCAAATAATCTTACTAATTTTTTGATAAATTTACCTCTTTTTTTTTTTTTTTTTTGATGAAACTATGTTACCACGACATTTTCTTATATTACGTAATCTCCTCACTTAATTATATCTAGGTTAGGTAAACATACTAAGAAAGTATGTAGCCTACCGAAAATAGGTAATGCATCAGTCGCAATGATGTACAACTGTTGTTTTTTCTCATAAATATCAGTTGCTGGTTTTTTCTCAACAACTGATTCGTAAAACTGGTTGAGTAAAAACGAAAAAAAAAAAAAAAAATCCCTTTGGTTAAGAAAATGGTCTGGCACCTGAGGCTGATTGGATTTGGCAGGTGGGGTCATATCAATGCCGGATTTCTTGAAGAAATTCTTCCCGGAGGTGTACAAGAAGGAAGCAGGCTTGACCCCCTCCGCGAATCAATATTGCACATACAACAGCGAAACGTTGACAATGTTTACATCTTCGCTTTATTTTGCTGCTCTTTTAGCATCTTTTGTAGCTTCCACGGTTACTCGTGTATTTGGTCGAAAGCCCTCAATGTTGCTAGGTGGAATTCTTTTCCTAGCTGGTTCTGCTGTCAACGGATTTGCCCGGAATGTTTTGATGCTTATTGTTGGCAGACTGCTCCTTGGTTTTGGTATTGGATTTGCTAATCAGGTATCATGCTCATGCTTCTACTATGCTTGCGTAGTTGCTCTACTTGCCTATCCACTGAATGATAGCCACAACGGAGAAAAAAAACTATGCAACTGACCGAACACGTAAAGGACGGAGGAGGGAGAAATTCTTATATTGGGAAAAGGAGAAATTTTCATTGTCCTTAAAATTGAATTCTATACATGATGGTAGGCAACTATATTACTGTGTGGCCTTAGACTAACGGCAGATGGACCACAAGGTTAGTCGTGGATCAAATACACAACATCGAGTCTATATAAAAATTTTTAAATAAAAAAGGAAAGGTGAAAAATTTTTATATAGACTTGATCTACGTCTCATTCATAGCCGACTTGTAAATCTTGTTGTTTAAATAATGATATGAACAATGGCAACTATGGTATGTGGTCCAATCTTATATCACAAAATCTGAATTGTAGATCGAAAGCAGGAAATCCTGTACATGTAAGATTTTCTAGGAAGAGGGAAAAGGCGAATGTGACCACATTGACCCTAACCCTTGTGACTATCATAGGTAACAATCCATAAATTACACAAATGCTAGATACTTGTACAGCAAGATGACTGCTGACCCTTAGAGAAATTTAAATTCTAGGACTATTGAGGTTCATCATTTAATTCAATTGCTTTCAGCCATCTTTTCCTTTCACAACAAAAATGCCTGCTGGTTATATTTCTTCCCATAACAAAATGAACTAGTCTTTTTCTTTATTTAGTAAACTAAAGATCGACATAAATTTCCCTAATATTTGCTGTGATGTGATGTTGTTAATTAGATCAAATTCTATTATATGCTGTGATATGGTGCCATATAAACCAATTTTTTTTTGTTGGTTGCAGTCAGTTCCAGTTTATCTTTCTGAGATGGCTCCATATAGGTATCGTGGAGCTCTTAATATGGTCTTTCAATTCACAATCACACTTGGTATCCTCGGTGCCAATCTATTGAACTACTTCATGTCAAAGTACAAAATTGGATGGCGTATAAGCCTGGGTTGTGCAGCTGTACCTGGCCTGATTTTCCTCCTCGGCTCTTTTTTCCTCCCCGATACACCTAACTCTCTGATTGAGCGTGGCAAATACGAAGAAGCCAAGACAATGCTTCAGAAAATCCGCGGAATTCCTGATGTCGATGAAGAATATGATGACTTGATGGCTGCCAGTGAAGAATCCCGGAAAGTAAAGCATCCGTGGGCTAATATTATGAAGCGAAGATACAGACCCCAGCTAACATTTGCCTTGCTTATCCCATTTTTTCAACAATTCACTGGCATTAATGTGATTATGTTTTATGCTCCAGTTTTGTTTAAGACTATTGGTTTTGGTAATACTGCTTCCCTCATGTCTGCCGTTATAACTGGTGTTGTTAATTGTCTATCAACCTTGGTTTCAATTGCTGTTGTCGATAAACTTGGAAGGCGAGGACTTTTCCTCATAGGTGGAGCACAAATGCTCGCGTGTCAGGTACTAAAGCAAAATGATGATATGATATATGATTTTTCGAATCTTGTTATATCTTACATATATCGTCAGTGTAAAAAAAATAAAAAAAGAAAGCTCTAATTCGACATTTTTCTTATGTTTCAGCTGGCGACTGCAGTTGCAATTGCTGCCAAATTTGGGGTTAGTGGAAATCCTGGGGATCTGCCGAAGTGGTATGCTATAATGGTGGTGACATTTATTTGTCTATACGTAGCTGGTTTTGCATGGTCATGGGGGCCTCTTGGATGGTTGGTGCCTAGTGAGATTTTCCCTCTTGAAGTTAGGTCTGCAGGACAAAGTATCAACGTATCAACAAACATGATCTTCACATTTTTCGTTGCTCAGATTTTCCCTGTGATGCTGTGCAAACTCAAGTTTGGTTTGTTCTTATTCTTCTCATTCTTTGTGATCATTATGACTATTTTCATCTTTAAGCTGTTCCCAGAAACAAAGGGGGTCCCCATTGAAGAGATGACTTTGGTTTGGAGTCGGCATCCATACTGGAAAGAATACGTCCCTCCATCTGATGATTATGCTGATTATGATGATGGAAAATCTGGCAAATCTGGCTCTGGAGTAGTTTCAATTGAGATTGTTACGAAGGAACAATAATGCTGAAGATGAAAGAAGATGGAGAGTTTATTGCATGGTTAATTATTTGATGCTGGTACAATATTTCTTGTTCTTTTCATAGTGTGGTTTGTTTCCATTAATTCGATGAACCAAAGAATTTTGTTTTGGTGCAGTTTTTTGGAACTCATATAACTTATCCTATTTCAAGAGTAATTTTTGGTGATCTTAGTTAGTAATATTTTTTGTGCAACTGCTAGCTGCAAATTACTCTTTCAAGGGTAATTTATTTTGCTTCCATTAATTAGTTGTAGAACTCAAAAAATTACAATCAATATAATACGTTTAGATATATTGAGGAAATTATTTACACACATAAACATTAACATATGTGCACGGGAGAAGAGTAAAAAAATCAACGAATGAATATATGTGCGATTAACAAATAAACATATGTACAGGAGAGAGAAATAAAATGACTATCAATCAATAATAAGAATACGACACTCACTCATTTTAATTAAATACAACACTAAATATTTCACTCTTATAAATTAAATACAATACCAACCCCTATCAATACTTTCACTCTTCTCAATTAAACTGAGACATCAGGAAGCTCAATTAAACTAGGAAATATAATTTTATTAGGAAACTAACAAGTAACACTAAAGACTTTCAATAAACATAATTTAAAACTACATAGAAAAACTTACTAAAGTAATATGATTTTAATAGAAAATTACCAAATAATACTAAAGACCTTCCTTGAATGGCTACTAAAACCAGACTAAAACATAACTTAAACTACATAGAAAAACTTGCAACTCTTGAAAAGTTTGATTTAAACATAGATAACTGCTAAAGCCTAACTAAAACATAAGTTTTAAAACTAATAGAAAACTTAGTAACTGATTTGGTTTAATTTTACCAATATAAATTACTATAATTTGTGTTCTAGATGTGTATATTCGAAATACTTGTGCTTCATATGAGGTTGTGTAATTAGTGAAAACAAGACATTCTATTATGGACAAGGTCTACGGGTTTTACTCGTAGATCCAATGATGGAGATTTGAGCCATCAAGGCTTGATCTCACTGAGCATTGGTGGCTCACATCTTCACCATTGGATCACGAGTAGAGTTGTAAATTTGGTCCATTTTAAAAAAATTCGGTGAAAACCAAACCTAAAATTGGAGTCTAAGAGGGCGCTTGGTTCGTAGATCGGAATCGGAATCATTCACTTTGAAATTAAATGAAGTTTTTCGTTCCAATATCCTTGCATGGTTAAATGTCGGAATCGGAATCGGAATTATTCATTTTTAAAAATTTTATGGTCTTAAATCATCTAATTTTATTGATTAACAAACAAATGATGATGTCTAATAATAGTTTATCACAACAAAACAATTGAGAAATAAAAAAGAAGTCCAAATTGCAAAATTTTTAGAAATGAATCTGATTTCCTGCAATTTAGTCAGGAATGGAGGATTCCTAAATTTTAAAAATGATTCCGATTCCCGATTTTTGATTCTCGAATCCAATTCTCATGAACCAGCACCTAAATTTCCTTTGGCGCTGTTAATATATAATTTGTGGGGAATGCGGTAGGCCAAAGTGATGCATCTTTGTGAAACAGATTAGACGGAAAATCAACTTCGTTTAATTCATTAAATAAAGGGTAAATTACCTTTTATCTCTCTGCTTAGGGTTTTGACTTATATTATCTTTAACGTTTTAAAGTAGTCATTGAACTATATTTTGCTTTGGGATAAACTGGAACCATTAACTTTCCTGTGCTAATTGAAGTTTGTGTGGGAAAGTTCGAATTATTATTGTAAAATCCAAATTTTTAATGGGCTCAAATAATGTTTCATTAGAAAAATCATTTTTGCTTAGGCTAAGGTAATCCTGCAAAGAAGTTAAAGTTTCGGTGGTATCCATGTCATCGAATTTACGCAATTAAGATTTGAGCTACAACATACAAAATCAAAATTAAGCTTATAATTAGTGCTATGGCGTTGGAGTTTTGTATGCATATTCCTAGCCAGTTAATATATTCTTACTTAAGTACAGTTCCAAAACACATTTATCATGAATAAAAGAGACTATTATATTTACTTCCTTACTTCCAATTTTGTTGTTTGTTGACTAAAGAAATGTTGACCTAAGAACTAAACCAAATCATGAAATTGTTCTTGGTTTCTTTTCTTGGTTGGGCCAGTGAGCAAATAGACACCTAACATTTCAAAATTCAAAATTTTCTTTTTCCCTTCAATTCTGCCACATTCCTCATTGCCACCTCCTTCAAGCCAAATTTCAAAGATACACATGGAGCAAACGATTGAAATTATATCTATAATAAAATACTGCCAGCCGTTTCTTTAGAATTTCACTTGATACTACCACAAAAAGTACCAAAGAAAAAATGGGGCTCGATGACAAATTCCTTGGTTGAGTGAATTGGTATTAGTCAAGCAGGCCAATACAGGTGAATTTGGGCGTAGCCATGTGAGACCTCCAGGAGGCACCATATAAAATTACAGCACGAAATAGAAGAGAAAAGTATGCATCAACAAACAATAATAACAATGATTAATGACAGTAGTACTACTATAGTCGAAGCAAACAAATTGAAAACGTAATATGGCACATAAGACATTGTACTGCTAGCAGCAGAGCCTACTGCGTGTCTACAAGTGAAATGAATGGGGAAGAGAAACTTGTTCATCCCCCATATCACACAAGCAATCACTTCCCAACACTGGAAAAGACAGCTATTTCTAACGTGAATTTTCTGCCCCCGGCCAAAAACACACATGATCGAGTATGTTCACATATCATATGTGCAAAATCAATTAAAAAGTGAATGTCTAGATTAAAAGTTATTTATGTCTACTTTTCACACTTGATCTTAGTGGAATATATATATATATATATATATATATATATATATATATTCCTTTTCAATCTTTTATTAAGTGTTTTCAGAATGTTTTTAGCAATATACTATTATTATTATTATGTTTGGTTTGAATTGTTGATTTGTGCACTAGAACAATTGTTGATGTTGGGGTTATTCATTAAAATATTATTATTTTTATTAAAAATTTAATAAGTGTTAATATTTTTATTGACTTTTCGAGAATAAGAAAGTCGATTTTCTTAAAATCGACTTCAGTCATAAAAAAATTATCCTTCACCTTGCAGTTTCTAGGTTTCACTCACATATCGACTTGTCTCCAATAACAAATTCAAAAGAAAATCCATGTCCAATCTTCAAATGACATCTATGTTTCTACCCAAACAAAATAATCAAATCTTGTTTTAGGTGAATATATTGGAGAAGGGGTGTCAGGCGCGGAGGAATTATTAGTGAACTTGGGCTAGAAACCAAATAATGTAGCTTAACGAGACAGTGAAACGGAGAGGAGATGAGCAATAATGAAGTCGACCAGCTGAACATCAACTTCAAAAGTTCGATCGCTAAAAATGTCGACTTTAAAGTTGATATTCAGAATCTTGAATTCATTATTTCGGAAAGCACCAAAAAATTTTAAATAATTATTTAATTTTTAACAAAAATACCAATATTTTCAATAAATAACCTGTTGATATTGCGGCTTCTTTGGTAGTGGTTGTCCGCCGTGACTAATGCGGCTGTCCAGGGCAGTACAGGCGCAGTCGAAGTTATCGATGCTGAGAAATAAAAGCCATTTTCCAAGCCCCATTGCATATATAGTCAACCACCAATCGTGCTGATTCCATTATCAATTGTTAGCTTCAATGTGATCTTTGATTTTGTTCAATAATTGTGGCTGCAATACTGGAAAAAGTAATAGTACTTGGCTGACTAATCAGTGTCAAAGACAGAAAAAAATTTGGGATTTTCTAACACCATGATTGTATATAATCATGAAAATAATCACTAATAACATTCAGGGGATAAAAAAATAGTGAACTAAATGATTTTAACTTTTATAAGTACTATATAGTAATAGGTCTATTTAATATTTTTTCAAATCATTCGGTGGCCAGTGCCAATATTTATCTAAATTTTGATTTACAATATTAATGAAAGGATGAAAATCAAAGTTTCTATGTTATTGAATTCATGAAATCGTGATTAATAACGCTACATAAGATAACTCTACAGAAATATCGTTTGGAGATCTTATTACCAGGACAATGACTTTTAATAACAAATGTAATATATCAACTTTCGTCGAACTTCAATTGATCACCTTAAATTTTGTAAAATGAATGCCACATCAAACTGACAAGCTAATTAACTTGTAAAATTGCATCTTCCTAAATCTCATTTAATAATTTTCGGTTTTAACAAATGCTACATCGAATTAATGCTAAACATATCAGTTGCTTCATTCTGCAAGAACATTAATTTGTTATTATGTGGGAGTGTGAACAATGTGTTTCATTAATAGCGACGCCACTAATTTGTCAATCGTTGCCTCTAGCTAACATGAGCTATACATCCATAGGTTGTCGGCTTCTTACCATTTTCAAATTCCAGCCAGTCAAAATCCAACATCCTTATTATCCTCTGTCCATTATTAACTTAATCGGTGCAGTTATATTTTTACCAAAATAAATAAGAACTGTTATTATAGGTTTATATTCTTAACCTTTTGTTTAAGGAAAGTTAATGAACAGTTTTAACATTGGGAATGGATAAGACAATTTTATCTCATCTATTATCACTCCAGAATCTCTCTGTTTAATTTTATGATTTCTTATTGTTTTTAATATACATCATATCGATGTGAAACTATATGAAATTAAATCGTATTTTTTAGTAATACAATGTAATTTCGTATTATATACACACTCAAAAATAAGATAGAGAATCTAACCGCATCCATTTTACTTGTTTGTCTTCGACGTAGGGTTTGAGGTTTTAATCTTAAAATGGGTCCTCAGGTAGCCTCCAATAACGTCTTTAATGTGCCTTTCTCCACAAACGCATATCTTATGCTTGCCCAAGAAGAAACTCGAAATTTGCTTCAAGAACACATAAAAAAAGGCTTCAAGTTACAGGCTTCTCTTACAAATTCATCGTCAAATCACTTGTTTCGATATTGAACAGTGGCATACGATCGATACTCCTATTCTAACCTAGTTTTCAAACTTTCATGATACTTTGTATTTTCTTGTTGAGTTATATCTTTGGGTAATTTTTTTTTTAATTTTTATCTCAAATACAAACATCGATTCCCTTGCTTGCTGCCCTGGCGTACTGCTGTAGTGATCGGAATATTTGGTCAAAGAAGTCAAGGATCTTTCCAGAACACAATGGACAGGTAAAAAGAAACCCTATATGCATAACAGTCCACCAAAAATGAAATTTCTATCACAAGCCATGGGGCCTATAATCAAAAGACAACAATTTTTGTGTTTGTACCCCCAACAACCGTAAATCTTTCTGCCTATAAAACCTCATCCAAGCCGCCCAAATTGTCTAAGACCATTTCCTCTCAGCAGTGTCCCTTACAAGCCAACAAACCATACCATCTTTCCCTGCATGCGAATTTAACCTAAACCACACCAATTTCAGTTCCAAGAAAAATTCAAGAATCAGATATGTTGACTACTTTCGTCTCTGAAAACTCAGCACTTAAACCCCAAATCGGCCAAACCACAAAAAGAACTAATCTTTCCTTGGCAATAAAAGAAGCCAAATGCATGGCTAACATTGCTATTCCAATGATACTAACAGGGCTCCTTCTATACTCTCGTTCCATGATTTCCATGCTCTTCCTCGGCCGCCTAGGCGAGCTCTCTCTAGCCGGTGGTGCACTCGCTATAGGCTTTGCGAACATCACTGGTTACTCCATCCTTTCTGGCCTTGCTATGGGGATGGAACCTATTTGTGGCCAGGCTTTTGGTGCACAAAGATATGAACTTCTTGGCCTAACTCTACAAAGAACTGTGCTTATGCTTCTTTGGACATCAATCCCTATTGCCTTCATATGGTGTGATATGGAAAGAATCATGCTATTTTGTGGCCAAGATCATGATATTGCAACCGAAGCTCAAACCTACTTGTTTTATTCCCTCCCTGATCTCATTGCTGTATCCTTTCTCCACCCTATACGAATTTATCTTCGATCACAATCCATAACATTGCCTCTAACGTTTTGTGCAGCACTGTCAATTCTTGTTCATATCCCAATCAATTATTTTCTTGTTGTGGTGCTGAATCTTGGTATCAAAGGAGTTGCGATTAGTGGAGTGTGGACCAATTTCAATCTAGTAATATTCCTGATCACATATGTCACGTTTTCGGGCGTGGCAGAAAGGACTTGGGCTGGCATTTCTTCAGAATGCTTGAAGGGATGGAGATGTCTGATGAATTTAGCCATTCCAACTTGTATTTCAGTGTGCCTAGAATGGTGGTGGTACGAAATCATGATTTTGCTGAGTGGATTTCTATTAAATCCCCAAGCCACCGTTGCATCAATGGGAATTTTGATCCAAACAACTTCTTTCATTTACATTTTTCCATCTTCATTGAGTTTTAGTGTATCAACTCGGGTAGGAAATGAACTAGGGGCTAATCGCCCAGAAAAGGCAAAACTTGCAGCCATAATTGGCTTATCTTCCAGCTTTATAGTGGGACTTTCAGCCCTGATTTTTGCTCTTATGATGAGAAACATTTGGGCTAGCATGTTCACTCAAGATTTGGACATTATTGCTCTAACATCTATGGTTTTGCCAATAACTGGACTTTGTGAGCTAGGCAATTGCCCTCAGACAACTGGTTGTGGAGTTTTGAGAGGCACGGCTAGGCCGAAAATCGGGGCTAATATAAACTTGGGATGCTTTTATCTTGTGGGAATGCCTGTTGCAATTTGGTTGAGCTTTTCCATGGGATATGATTTCAGAGGTCTATGGTTGGGACTATTGGCTGCTCAGGGCTCGTGTGCATTGACCATGTTGATTGTTTTGGCTCGAACAGATTGGGAATTACTAGCCCTGAGAGCCAAGAAGTTGACTGCAACAGTTGCTAGTGTAAGTACTATTGACAAGAATGAAGATGAAGAAATGTTGAGAAGTGTTAAAATTGATGATTCTTTGAATTTCTCGGATTATAGACAGCTTGATTGTTCTCCTATTTGATTAATCTACTTATTTGTTTATTCTTCTCAATTTTCAAAATAGATTTGCACAGATATGGAATTAGATATGCGTAGAAGTAGCACCAATGAAATGCTATTGGCGTTTTGTTCCTTTGTAGTCGGTTTTGTTTCTTCCTTAGTTTGGTTTTGAAACTGAAGTTCAATTATGTGTCGTATTCGAATTGAGCGTACACGCAAAATAGGAGTGCAATTTTCTTATTCATGCCACTATTCAAATGTCTAATTCATTTTTTTCCCAATTAAAATTTTTAAAATTTTTCTAAACAGTGTCCTTACTCTTTACCATATATAGTGCACACCAGTGATTGAAAAAGCGGACCCTTTATAGTCCATTTTGCCCATATATTGTTCCCCTTTACATTCTTATTTTTTCAATTCAACTTCACATTATGAATAATAATCTGGACCTCACATAATACATTTGGTTCATGAGAGATGATATTAAATTCGATAACTAATATCCCACATCATCCCTGTTTGGTTGGGTTTTTTAGATGTTATTAATCATCTACCTAGCTAACATAATCCATTATTCAATGTATAAAATAATCCCATGGGGGATTGGGATTAGTTATCCTGAGATGAAGCGCACGTACATGGGATACAAAAAATTCTAGACAAATTTAACCCTATGATTATCTCATAACCAAAACTAAGCTGGCTTCTTTTCAAATTCTCTCTAGAATTAATCTGCCTAACAAATCTTTAACACCAACCTTGATTTATTTAAAATATTTTTTTTTCTTCCTAGTGTATTATAGTTATGGCATTTATGCTATTGATATGATATTCTTATAATAATATTTGGATATTATTTGTTGAATTACCAAATAAAAATAGTAAATTATTTGATTCCAATATTTATATTTTAGTATATTATAATTCTTAGGATATTATTAAATATATTTTGAATTACCAAGTAAATATAATTACACAAAATTAGGGCCACTTTAGTCAATAAAATGATAATCCAGTCTTTAACAAAATATCGGATAACTCATCCCAAAATTCAACGTACCAAATCCATTACCAACCAAACACGAGACAGGTGAGATTGTGAATCCTAAGATGACTTATCCTAGGGTTATTAATACTGAGATGATCATCCATCTAATTCTATTCGTTAACCAAATGAACATGTGGCTGGACAAACCCTATTTTGTGTAAATATCAACCATTTTATTAGTACTTAGCATTAATTATTTGCTTTAAGATGCTCGCGTGTACTTTTTTCTTTCTTCTTTCTTTTTCCTTTTCAATGTTTGTATATAAGAGGAAGAAATCAACTGCATAGTTAAGATTTGTCGTACATTAATAATACGAGTCCTTCTTGTGTATTACTTACAATACATAAAAATGCTCATCTTACTCGTTTGATGATTTTGATGATTAGTGATAGAACATGTAATGAATCTTAAAGATTTATCATTTTCTTCGTTAATCTATTTATTTTCGGATCAATGTGTTAGCACCATGAATTAATTCAACCCATAATGTGTTAACACCATGGATTAATTCAACCCTACAATTAGTGGCAGAGCTAGAAATTTTTTTAAGGGATGAGTCTAGAGTAAGTAGTCCAGAAATGTTAGGTCCAAATTTAAGTTACTTATGAACATAATAACTTGGGGGTATAGTTTATTTTTTGTTAATTTTTAGGAGGGCAAAACATAATAACACAAAAAATTTTACTTATAAAAAGTCTTTTGCCCCCCCCCCCCCCCCCCCGGGGCTCTCTCTTCCCTCGGCCACTGCCTACAATTCCTAACACCCGTTCGTACAACCAACCTGAGGAGTGCAACAAATAGTCCATTTTTTACTCAAATTTGTATCCCCCACGTGACTTTGTAACACTAATTCGGAAAGTTAAATCTCATGAGTAAAATCAAAGCTAGCAGTAGGGAAATGGGGTCTCCAAATTTCGAAAGAGGAAAGTGGCAATTTTATTAGACCGTTCAACCTTTGCAACTGCCGGCAACGTAAACAAGTATATGACCACTTTGCTCTTTCTGTGTATATTGTGTTTGAATGACCTAGTACTAGGCATTGTTTGCAGTGAACCTGTCTGAATTTCTATTGTGGTTCGTGCATGAATCTGGAATTCTTGAAAATGTCGGTGAGACTAAGTACTAGGTGACAAGAGTAGCATTTGTCGCACATGGATATTGACATTTATTGTTCAATATTGGAGGAGTAAATCCTAACAATCCCTCCAAATAATAATCATAATACTTTGGAAAATAAATGAGTAGTTGTACCAACAATAAAAGAGGATGACGATCTTCTTGGATCTATACTCTTTTTTTCCTTTCTTTTCTCTATCTCTTTTGAGATGTGTTTTTGAGTCTATGATATTTCAGTTTTTTTAATTTTTGAACATTCAAATTAAATTAACCTAACATTACTGGCATAAAAGACATGCATTGACCCATCACTCATCTGATCTTGGCAAATGACTATACTTTTGGATTTTTCAGCCTTCGATTAAGGCGAAAAGACTAATCTAAATGTTCTCAAGTCTCCAGCTCATAAACATGGCTGCATGCAGTAGCCAACGTTTTACAGGAGTAGAGACAAATGAGAAAATGGCGCAAACAAAGTGTTAGTAAACCTTTCAAGTATAAACAATACGTACAATTAAAACATTTATTTATTTATTTTCGCATGTTTTCCAAAAAAAAAATTGCATGAAAAACTCAGAGGTAAGACTTCATACTTCTAGTAACATTCTTATTTTTTTCCTGCTTTTTTGGCTTGTCATTCAATTAATCTAACAGCATGTCAAAAATTATATTGATTTGTATTAAGCTATCCAAATGTCATATTCTTTACTTTGAATTATCAATAATTTCCAATTTGTCTAAATTTATTGTTATTTCTGCTAACAGATATGAGATAGCTGGGGAAGTTAAAACCTTTAAAAAAAAACCTAATTGGGCTGGCCAATTGGATTTGAAAAACTCCTTCCTACTCATCGTCAGCCGCAAGGTCACTTTGTCGATGCTGGGCACCCGTTGTTGCGCTCGCTCACTAAGGCCCAACCCATTCTCTTTCTCTTCAGACGAAAGTGCGGATTGCGGAACCTAAACTCCTTAATCCATAATACTACTTTACTGTTGTAACTCAACATCACCGCACTTACAGTTTGCAATTAATTCTCCTACGAACAAAAAAGAGGTGAATAATTAATTCCGAAATTTCTTCGTCAATAATTAAATGAATAACGCTGGTCTTATTCTACAAATAGTGCAACCAATTAATTAGGTTTTCGATATCAACAAAAGTGTCGTCTAATAACCACTCTAATTGTCATCTAAATTGAAATTTTCTTGCACCACTATGACTTGCAAAAGTTGCATAAGTAACAATCCAATATTATTATAAACGAATAGTGGATCAGACGGTTAGAACTCTATGGCTCTTCTCTATTGGTCAGGTTCATATCATTGTCAAGTTTGCAAAGGATTCAATTCTTACTATTGTCAAGTTTGCAAATATTATGCATCTTGACAGAAGCTGCAAGAGGTTCTTAAGTTCAGTTACCCCTTCCCTTAAGACCCCTCCTTGTAATAAAATAGGATTTTAAAAAAAAATTGTTAATATTAAGTAAGGGGAATTATAATGCTGGGCGGATTTGCTAATGGAGTTTGTTATAGTGTCGCACTTCCTAACATCCTCCAGTAAGAGTAAACAATCAAAAAATGTTTCTTCCTAAGGTTTGATTCCGGTTCTCATTTTTTAACATAACTAGGGCTTTAAATATTATTATGTACTATTATTATTATAATGTGGACTTTGAAATTGTTTGATGGTATGAATTAAACATATAATCCCATTCTAATGGTTAATGTTGAGAATGCGAAATTATAAGGTTTCTAGCCTGGAAGAAACAGTCAGCTTCTTCTTCTTTCATTGATATGCAAAAGTGCAAATTGCTGTAATTTTGATAAACTTTCCAGGGGTACAGAAATTTGGCAGTAGAAAAGAAAAGAAAAATAAAAATAAAGCACGATGTGGGTAAATTATTTTTCATGCATCAAAGAGATTAACTTTCACATACAAAGAATCTGTTAACTTGCATCATTCCCACCCGGTAGCAACACCAAACAGACTTGCCAAAAAAAGATAAAAGCATGAGTAGAAACTTGCCCCCCATTTGGCAATTCCTAATTTCTTTACTTCAAAGCTAATCATCAAGAATTATTCATATTATTCATGATGAAGAATACTTGAGCAATCATATTTGAATCCTTAGTTTGGTATTTGTAGCATCCAATTGCGATCTTAGTAGAAGATTAGAGTTGCACATGTTTTTTAACTATTTTTTTCCCTATGGTTCGTATATTGTTATTCTGGAAAAAAAAGGTACTTAGCTATGGTTCAAATAGTAGCGTAGTAAAATAGTCAAGTTCAAATGGTAGTGTAGTAAAATCGCATAATCTTGACAGCTAATTATACAAGAAAAGGAGAACGAGGGAGTTCTAAACCAAAATGATTAAACTTATAATCCATCATAATCATATCATGCACTCAAAAGTCAAAATCTATACTTTCATATCATAATGGCGTAATTAGCTTTATTCTTAACTATGATCATCAAAAGATCATATGCTTTTGTCCAATAGCTTATTTTAGCATCTTATGTAACGTTACAAGCAACCAAGATGTTTATGTTCCTAGTAAAGTAATCATTGTTTCTCCACCAATCTATATCTATATCTATATCTATATCTATATCTATATCTATATCTATATAAAAGCACGAATGATCTTAAGTGATTTAACATTTAACATTTAATGTATTCTCTAAAATACCTTTATTTTTTAAATTATAGTCACATTAAAAAAAGGATACTAATGGAACTACAAAAAAAGTAAATTGATTAAATCCTAATCAAACTCAATCTTCTTTTAAAAGTCTTAGAAACCTTTTACAAGTATAAATTTAAATTAGATTTTTCAAAAATTACATATTTATTGTTTAGTATAAAAATTTTATATTTAACTCTATTATAAAATATTTTTAATTTTTATGATCTATAAAAAAATTAAAACAAAAAGTATTTTAGCAAAAAAATCAATAGGCAAAACACTTAAAGAGAAATCATTTTTTAAATATTTTGAAATAAAATTAATTTTATAATTTTTAAATTTAACTTTATGGTTGATATTTTAGCACTTAATGTATTTCTTTAAATATCCTTATTTTTTAAGTCTGATGACATTAAGAATGGACATTTACAAACACATAAAGAGTTAGATTAATAAGGTTCTAATGAATCTCAACATTCACTAAACTATTTTTCAAGTCTTTTACAATAAATTCAATTTAAATTTAAATTAATAAAAATACAAAAAATGCACAAAATATATAGTAAAAGGAATAAATGTCCTTCTCACGAATAAAATTGGAAAGGAATCTAATCCAAAACTGGAAAACTGCCTACTATGCATTAGTTTAAGTATGATTGCTATAATAATAAAACTTTACATTGCTTAAAGAAATGTTATATTTACATATAGTAATAATTATACCATGGTTGATCCAGAATTTTTAAAAGTTATGGGAGTAGGAGCCAGCCTGATATGTAGCGGGTTAAGACATGAAAACTTTTTTTTTTGGTTCTTTAGTTAAATTATTTTTATGTTTATCTCAATCATTATTTGCATATAGATGATTAAACTAGACATCTTTTTTCGCTTTAAATTCACAAAAAAAAAGCCTGCTTTTCGTTCACAAATAAAAAAGAAAGCAAATTACATGCTAGGAGTATAAAGTTAGATAGAAATAACCACACCGTTGTTAAATCGAAATTAATAGAAAACAAAAGAAGGGAATATTTAAAATTTTCTTATCTAATTTTTTATTTTCAATTTAATGGAAACTTTCATGATTAGGTGGGAGCATTTCTTTAATTTATCTTTCTTATTAAAATAAAAATAATATCTTAATTTTAAATTTTTTATTCAAAAATTATTCTCAGTTATTATATAATAAATCAATTAAATTATTAGCTAGAAACAATCACTCAAATATTATTAAGAATGGACGTTATGTTACCTTACTTTAAAATGTCATAAAAGTATATAGTCATAGTCACATTAAAAAAAGCACTGAATGACCTTAAGTGATTTAACATTTAACATTTAATGTATTTCCTAAAACACCCTTATTTTTTAAGTTATAGTCACATTAAAAAAAGGATACTAATGGAACTACAAAAAGTAAATTGATGAAATCCTAATCAAACTTCAATCTTCTTTTAAAAGTATTAGAAACCTTTTACAAGTATAAATTTAAATTAGATTTTTCAAAAATTATATATTTATTGTTTAGTATAAAAATTTTATATTTGACTCTATTATAAAATATATTTAAATTTTATGATCTATAAAAAAAATTAAAACAAAAAGTATCTTAGCAAAAAAATCAATAGGCAAAACACTGAAAGAGAAATCATTTTTTAAATATTTTGAAATAAAATTAATTTTATAATTTTCAAATTTAACTTTATGGTTGATATTTTAGCACTTAATGTATTTCTTTAAATATCCCTATTTTTTAGGACATTTACGAAAACATAAAGAGTTAGATTAATAAGGTTCTAATGAATCTCAACATTCACTAAATTATTTTTCAAATCTTTTACAATAAATTCAATTTAAATTTAAAATAATAAAAATACAAAAAATGCAAAAAATATATAGTAAAAGGAATAAATGTCCTCTCACGAATAAAATTGGAAAATTGGAAAACTGCCTATTATGCATTAGTTTAAGTGTTATTGCTATAATAATAAAACTTTCCATTGTTTAAAGAAATATTATATTTACATATAGTAATAATTAACCATGGCAAATCTAGAATTTTTAAAAGTTATGAGAGTAAGAGCCAGCCTGATATGTAGTGGGTTAAAACATGAAAACTTTTTTTTTTTTTGTTCTTTAGTTAAATTATTTTTATGTTTATCTCAATCATTATTTGCATATAGATGATTAAACTAGACATCTTTTTTTAGCTTTAAATTCACAAAAAAGGCCTGCTTTTTGTTCACAAATAAAAAAGAAAGCAAATTACATGCTAGGAGTATAAAGTTAGATAGAAATAACCACACCATTGTTAAATCGAAATTAATAGAAAAAAAGAAGGGAATATTTAAAATTTTCCTATCTAATTTTTTATTTTCAATTTAATGGATACTTTCTTGATTAGGTGGGAGCATTTCTTTAATTTATCTTTCGTACTTTCTTGATTAGGTGGGAGCATTTCTTTAATTTATCTTTCATATTAAAATAAAAATAATGTTTTAATTTTAAATTTTTTATTCAAAAATTATTCTCAGTTATTATATAATAAATCAATTAAATTATTAGCTAGAAACAATCACTCAAATATTATTAAGAATGGATGTTATGTTACCTTACTTTAAAATGCCATAAATGTATATAGCATCGTGCCAAGAAAAATGAAAAATATTACGTTTAAGTCACCCACGCTAACTTGAAAATCATAATGCAAAATTTGTGAATCAAAATTCTAAACTTTTGAATATCATTAAAATTTAAATTAAAAGATGTAGTAGTTAGTGTGTAGATTAAATTTAAAATCATAAAGATAAAAAAAATCATTCTATCATGCATTGATCAATGTGAATTTATAAAAAAAAAAAAGCCTTTTCAGATAAATATAAAATGCCAATCCCATTTTTAAATTCTAATTTGAACTAAAAATCAATCTAAAAATTTCTACACTATTATACCTTAAATTCATTTAACACAGCTACTTTGTTGCCTTTCTTTACTATGATTTTATTTATAAAAATTGAAAATAAAAAGTTTAGCATATTAAATCCAATACAAAAACTAACTATTATTACACTACCTTACAAAAATATTGAAGTAACATCCCATGGACCGAGAGGCAAGAAATTTTTTTTAATGAACCTTGATTGAAAAAATCTGAACAATACCTAAACTAAATATAGAAAATGGTCCAGAATGGATGGATTTAGAATTTAGGTGAATTACTTGATTACAATATTTATTATTTGAGAAATTTTCACATTTTTTTAATTTTGTAATCACATTAGTTTATTAACATAAAAAATAATATTAGAAACCTAAACACAAAGTGTCCTAGCCAATTACTTTAAAACCAAAAAATATTATGAAAAATAAATAAGTCAATTTTTCAAGAGACTTAGAATTAAATTTAAGAATATACTCCCACTATAAAGAGTCATCAAAAATTGAAATTTTAAAAATGTAAAACTTCATTCTTGCAAAAGAGTTGTCATGTATAACAAGGTTTCACGACATGTTTAATCATTAAAACTTCTTTATTTTAGAATTTATGATTTTTTATTTAATATAGCATGAGATTTTGAATGTAGCATTTTGAAACAATGTAAAGTTTTATTATTATAGTAACGATATTTAAACTAATGCATGGTAGGCAGTTTTCCAATTTTGGATTAGATTCCTTTCCAATTTTATTGGTGAGAAGGACTTTTGTTCCTTTTATTGTATATTTTGTGGATTTTTTGTATTTTTATTAATTTAAATTTAAATTGAATTTATTGTAAAAGAGTTTGAAAAATAGTTGAGTGAATATTGAGATTCATTAGAACCTTATTAATCTACCTCTTTATGTTTTTGTAAATGTCCATTATTAATGTGATTAGACCTAAAAAATAAGGATATTTAAAGAAATACATTAAGTGCTAAAATATCAACCATAAAGTTAAACAAAAAATAAGCAATATTATTTGTTAACAAAACTTATAAACGTGCAGAGCACATGCCCCATTCTTAATTACATAGTAGAAAGCCGACCAAAAGACTCATATTTGCTGTCATGGCCCAGTGATCCTTAATTAGACACGACCAACAGGTACGTGGGCTGAAAGTGGTTTAGTTTTGGAGGAGTGGGGTGGTAGGAGTAACAAAAAAGAAGAACATTGCAGCCCCAAAGACCTACAAAACAAACAGAACTAGCAACTAATTCAAGATATCCATGTATTAATTTTTTATTAGTTTTTAACAAGTAATAGATCGTGTACATGTTATAAAATTTGGGCTTCTATCTCAAAACTGATTGATAGTCAGTAGATGGTTCATGAACTTTATTAATTAGTTTAGATTACTTTAGGATTTTAATGTGGAATATTTTTTTCTTAACATAACTAGTTTATATTACTTTGGGATTCCAATGTGAGACATTATTTCCTTAAAACTTTCACTCACATGCACATGACTCGGATTGCAGAAAGACTATGAACAATTGAAATGAGAAGATTGAAGAAAGCCTGCAATTGACAAGAGCCTAAATAAAATGGGTTAAGAAAGAATTGAGTCGAGTGTGAAAGTGAGAATAAAACTTAAAATCTGGCTCTAATGTCATGTTAAAGATCATACATTTCTATCACAAAACTAATTAGCAATGAGTGGGGTGATTCATGAATTTTATTAACTATTTTAGATTACTTTAGGATTCCAACTTAGGACATTATTTTCTTAACAATACGAAAATATTTATGTATAGGAGTTTGATCATGCCACTTTTAGAAAACAAAAAATTGGAAAAAAAAAAAAAAGTCTAAACCTTATCCTTCCAATTCCGTCCTTTGATATGTACAACTTGGAACTTAAAGGCCACATAAACAACCACATCATCATCTCCAAAGTCCCAATTGGGGGATGTCAACATCTAGGTACAGAAAAGAATCAATTGGAACAAAGAAAATGAACAGGTCCAAAATCCCAATACAATTCCTTATCCAGAACAAAAATATTATGTGCATATATTTTTTTTTATACTAGTAGCATTTCATTCCAACTTACTAGTAACAATTGCTGTTGATTTTCAATTATTGGCCAAATTATTATTATGCTTTCTTGTGATAATTGCCTTTGCAGCAGCAGTAAAAGCCACCAAACTTGCTGTATGCCTCAAATTAAAATGTTTCCCATTTTGTTGTTACAACAACTGGACCCAGAGACCTCTCAGCAAAATTTGTCTGTTTTTTCTGCTCACAATGATTTTGATTTGGCATCTGCAACCCTTTACTGACCATCCTATGCTGCTGCTGGAATGAAACTCTGGGACTGTTATTGCCAAGTGTAGAATTTTTTATCTTCAACAAATCTAGAGTTTCAATGTACTTCTGCACCCTCTTCACCTACAAATAAGAATGTGATAATCCAGAAATTCAGCATCACTATCGGTTCACAGAAATTATGACCGGAAAGGCTATGTGATTCTAGTGATCATGTGTGTACCTGCATTCTTCTCTGCAATTTAACATCCCCATCAGCAGTGATCCCATCCAGTTTGATTAGTTGTGTCATCAAGAGTTCAATCAAGTTCAACACAACTGATTCCGTTACTTTCTTGCCAGCAGAGATTTCTGATTCAGTAGCTGCAACCTGCCAATTATTCAAGAAAAGCACAATCTAAAAAACCTACTTAGTTGCAAAATTGAACAAAAATGTGCCTAAAGTTTGAATTTTTACCTGCTTCGCAAGCTTGTCAACTTCAACTCTAATTGCTGCAATTTCTTTTGATGCCTTCTCCATTTTTGCATTTTTTCGTGATTCAAGACACCGTCTTTCTCTGCTCAATTCATCCTCAATCAGCACAAGTTTTGATCCAGCTTTCACACCAGCAACATCAAGAAACGCTTTGGAATCTCTTTCTTTATCTTTGTACAGTAACTTCTGATCTTGTGGATGCAATCCAGTAGGCCCTGCCAGCATTTTCTTCAATTCACCTACAATCCCACATTAATTTGCATCAGTATAATGATCTATAGCCACAAAAATTATCCAAAAAAAATAAAATAAAATCTACGCAACTAAAATATAACGTAAATTACCAAAACTTGCTTGAGAGCTGATATTGACTTCATGATAAGATGAACCATATTTCACCCTCACTTTAACCATTGGCACTATATTAAAATTTTGATTGGAATCTATGTTTCTCTTCTGGACTAACATCCCCCCCGGCCTAACCTCCCATCCCCCAGCCTCCGAATTACCACCGCCTCTCGCCGGTGATGACATTCCGGTGGCCTTAGGCTTCATCCTTAACATGTCCTTGCTCATTATAGAAAATTTGGCCTTGTCTGCTAAAGCTCTTAGCAGCAAGAAAACTACCAAAAGTTGATGGCAGAATGGTATCAAGATTCAAGAACTTGTCTGCTAAGCTAAGAACAACCTAATCAAAGAAGGAAGAACCAACTTCTGACCCACTGAATCAGTGATTGTCTGAGAAAAATTTATATGGATATAGGCCTTAGCCCTTGTACCTAATCAATATTCAACAAACAAAATTCTAGGTGCTCAAGTCAAGAAAATGGAAATTTCATAGAGATTTCTAGTGAAGTTTCCCCAAACTCTTAAACAATGATAGTATCATAGCTTTCTAGGGGAAGGAAATCCTAGCTATCTAGGGGAAGGAAAGAAGAAAATGGATGGAGTACATAAGGTGGATGATGAACACTTTAGAACTTTAGAATAGAGGAATATATATGTAAAAATAATTGGAAATACTTTATATTTTTCTTTTTTTAATTGTATTTGTTTTCTTTACTTCATTTTCTGGTTTTGGTTGTTGGAGGTTCCTTGTTGTGATTTGAAGGTTGAAAGAGAGGTTTCTAAGTGACATTATTATGGGATTGTAAATTGTGCTCAATGGGTTGTTTTAATAATTATATAAGTTTAATATGAGGATCAAAGAAAGTATAGGGGTTGTTTTTGTTTTTGCATTAAAAAAGTAAATATAATAAATAGTAAAATGAAGGGTCAGTGACAATTTTATTAATTTCTATCTTTTTTGTGATTCGTTTCTTGAGAGTTGGATTATGAACCATATGACCTCTTTTTCCATTTAGTTTTGTATTCGAGAAACGTCCTCAGTTGCAGTAATTGGATTTAGTTTTTTCACAAGAGACAAGAACAAGAAAAAGGCACCACTAATTGAGTCCAATTTGCAATGATTGCTCACATTATTGTTTCTCCTTTCTTTAATGCGAGATGGAATTGGCTAAAAAAAAAATTTGCGAGATGGAATTAAACCACCTTTTAATTATTAACGAGAATAACTTTTTTCTTTTTTCTGTATTCTAAATTGATGCTTTTATAACTAATTGTGCACGGATATTGAAAAATAATCAAAAGATGTAAGACTATCAAAAATAAATATTTTATTGTGTTATTGAAACTTTAATTTTTGAGGAAAGCAAATACTGTCATTTAAAAATAAATGGGAAAGGTGCATGTAAATATTCCATCTGATGTGGAGGGATTAATAGAAAAAGAAAATGATGCTTAGGTTTCTCTAAGGAACCAATTAATGGAATTCAAAAACTTTAGGTAGGAGAAGTGTTTAGTTAGAATGTCAATTTACCATTTAATTATCAATAGACTTTCTCATAATTAAAAAAGTTGTTAATTTGAGGAATTTTGCACGCCTTTGCTGAGTTGGTCAAACCGTTTACCTTTCAATAAAGAATCAATGCAAATGTGTGAAGTTCGACACTCCAACCAAAAAAGTCTTTCATTATCCATATTCTTTCTCTGCAATATTCAATCTTTCTTCTACTTAGCAGCATGGTCTTTTCAGGACGTTAACATTGATGTCAAAAATCCTAATTAGTTGACGTGTTCCCTTTCGTGACGAAAGATGCTACTAATTCTAACTAATGAGTTTCCAATAAAGAAAAAAAAGGAAGGAAATAGAAGAGGCTGGAGAAAAGAATATACTGGCATTTAGTGAAATTCATTATTATACATACCAAAATTTTTACGATTATGATTAAACATTACCTTATATTAAAATACGATATATGACGTAGTAAAAAATTCACTATTAGAGTTCTCAAATATGTATTTTTCATCATTTTCAATAGTTGATGTTATAGATGATTTATCGAGAGAACAATTTATAAAATCAACACAAAAATATTCACCAATCCATCAACTCCAATTTCAGTTATCCGTGTATATGTTTAGTCTGGTGTAAGTTAATCACTTACCTATGAATGAAGAAAATGATTGCAATTCCTTTCTTTTATTTCTTTCCTTATCCCTTGTTTGGCTTAATGGAAGAAAACAGAAATTTTCATGTGCTTCGGTCCTTGGGATTGTGTAGAAGAGGAATAATTGGAAAGCCCAAAAAAAATTGGAAAAATTTGTGAAAAGGGACCCCATTTGATGCCAACTGATCAAATAACAGCAACCAACACCAAAGTTGTAAGCAACGACAAAAGAGGTCAATTGAAACTAGGTTGGCTGAATTGACACATGGCCGAAGAAGCAGCTCCTTGCCTGAATGTCTCCTTTCAATGAAAAAGCCATAATCAAAAGGAACACACACACAAAAATAAACAAAAATGGCCAGCTTTCTTTGGGTCTTGCATCCCGTTATGCCAAAGAAAAAATCCCACTTCATTCGGCTGCTAATACCAGCCTGCTTCTGCTGCACAATGTGTTAGATATCAGTCAGCTCAAAGGGTCTCTCTTGTGCCAATGAGAGTTGATTAATTGAATAAAACTGGTATACTTTGCTAGAACAACAGTTCGAATTTGAGTCTCGTTGTTAATTTGACATTCTGATACCATCCTCAGTCATTTTTGAAATGGATATAACCTCCCTTTCTTCTAAACTTTTTTCGCACCCAAGAGAAAAAAGTAGGGTCTCTCCGGTCACTTCACCTGGTTTAAGCAAACATCACAAGTGATTTTCTCCGACTTGTATCCTTCTTTTTATAGAACTAATAAATGCATGTCGGCACCATATCATGCTTTTCCAGTTTAAGCAACTGAAATTCAGATCTTAATAGCTGCCGTTTAACAAAAGATAAAAGATTAATTGATTTCTGGTCGAGTCTGAACTTTAGTAGAAGGTTGTCCTGACATTACTCTCTTCTAAGTTGCCACTCGAGTTTGGAATTCAACGTTGACATATGGGGGATTCAAAATATGTTTAAAAATGGCTTACAAAATTCTAAACCAAGAATTCACTAATTCAGCATTCTATATTGACTCTGCAATGTGTAGTGGATAACCTAACCAACATCAAGTCCCTCTATTGTACTTGTTACTGCGGACTGGAGACAGCCATAACTAATATGTATGCTAATAAAATGTTTTGAGCAGTGCTTCACCTGACGAACCTAACACACAACAATTTTATTTAAATGTCACACATGAAAAATTCTACCCAAAATAAATTAAAAATTGGAAAAGATGTCCCTGGTCAATGAAGTTGTGGTGAACATGCAATGATCTGGGGACCATAGATGTAGGTGCCAGATTGCACCATGCCAAGAATGAGAGCAAAACAGATGGCTTATTGCCATTAAAATTACTAAAATTTCTAGCCTTATCCTTCAATGTGTAATGCAAACTCCCATAGAGAGGAGTTATCAAGAGGTGGGGCAGAATCCAGTTCATCATTCACAATTTTGAGAATGAGTACATAATTATAGTGCCTGGCATTCAAGCTCAAGTATGGATCAAATAATTCAGCAAACAAACACTGCCTTGGGTTGGATGGTCCAGCAGAACATGCCTTCTGGCATTTCTTCAACAGAATTGGCCACTAAGTCAGCCATCCAGCTGCATTCCTCAAGCATGATTAAAGACATTAACAATGTGGTGGGGCAAATGGCCCTACAATGCTCTTCAACTGATCATTGATCTCCCTATTAATTTGATTCATGCTTGTGGAACAGAAATGATTTTAGCAATACAAGAACAGGAAAAAGTTGAGGTGAAAAATTAAAAAATTCTTGTAAGCAATTTCTTGGAATTAGCGCCTACATTTGAGAAACTAGGGCCAAATGTCTCTTGCAAGAAAACTAGAGTCTCCAACAAACTAACCTCGAAGGTTACAAAATGTAGCATCATAGCATCATTGTACGCAAATGTAACCTGATATTTCATGGATCATTTGCAAAAGTAGAACTGAAAATAAGCCACTGAAAATGACCAAAAGCCAAGTTGAGAAAGCCTTGCAAATAGAGGTTGCCACTCTGTTTTCTAGTGCATGTGCATCTGGATAAAGGTGATTAATAATTGACAGAATCCCCTCAAAATAATGAAACTATATATGATGAGCTTGATGGAATATACCAGAAAAACACCAATCCCATGATAGAAGCTATACTAGAAACACTCTACTTCCGCACTATCTTGGTCTTATAGTTTTTAGGAAACCTACTACAAAAACACGTTCAATACAGCTGACAGGAGTAGAATTCAGTACAGTTGCAAATCGCATGAACCATCTCACTGCTTCTGATATTAAAGAAATTCTTGTTTTCTTCCATTCGTCAAATTACTGCACAAACAAATAAAAGTTTTTGCATATTTCAATGAAAAACTAACCAATATCAGATCAGGCACTCCCAGAGCTTTCTTGTAAAGAAAAGTTTATGTCAATCACGCCACTAGGCACCATATCAAGTTTAAGGTGTGAAAGTGTATTGCTCAAATAATCCTAATTCGGAACAAGTATTCTGTAAGCAAATTTACATTTTCATGGGAAGCAACCACATGGAACAAATGGCCAAAATAACACAGGTACAACTGACAGAGAATGATGTACGCAAGCGCTTCAATATGGGGAAGAAATCACATGAATCATACAAGAAGGAACCTCATAATTAATACTTGCATCCTTAAAAGCACAACGCCTACAATGTTGGGCAAAAATCATAATTGTGCTTGCAAGCCCTCAGCGGTACTGACAATGTAAATGATCACTTCATAATTTCGAGATACAATAAATTGTGAATATTACATATGTTTCTGAGCATCCGAGATTGCCGCTTAGACAAGATTTAATACGAAAAAATTCTAGGCATACCGAAAGACCTAATTTCTAGTAGATCTTATGACCATTTCACTGTTTAACTAGTTTTCATTTTTTCTTTCCTAGATTATTTTTCTGATTATTTACTTCATTATTTTCCCCTTTTTACATTGGGAACAATATTGTTCGTCATCAGCCTCCAAAACATTCAGACAAATACCGACATTGGAAGCCAACAGAAATAAACACCTTAGGTGAAATAGTAAACAATTTGAAATCAAATGATCTGATCCAACTTTTTTCACAAAGATGCTTCCTGAAATTAAAATTACAATACATGATGATCTAGTAGACCATGTTGATTGGCACAAAAACTGAAATTGCAGAAATGCGTCCATTGGTGGCACGCGAAAATTTTGAGCCATTGAAACAAATGTTACAAATAATGGAGAAAAGACCTTTAGCAGCACTGTGATCAGCAACAGGTAATCCTCATTCCTCATTAAAAATCTCAAGAAGCGTAATCCTATCTCACTGTTCTTTCCTAGTTTTGGATCGGGGAGGCTTTGCCGGCTTAATTATGTTACCAAGCAGTATCAATACTACTGGAAGAAGGGTTCCAATATAGTACACACTCCCATATGCAGCAAGCGTTTCGTGTAAGCTTAGCACCTGCAATATATTAGCAAGACATTTAATGAACTGGTAACCTTAGATTTTAGTTCATACACAGCAAAAATCAGGAACTCACCATAAAACCAATACAGGAGTAGTTAAGAACTAGAACAGTGTAAGCAAAGTTCATGAATCCTAATATCTTCTTAAATAGGGCCATACTCGTAGCTTGCTGCCATCTGTAAATCACTGCTCACAGACCATCAAGTATTAGGTATATAGGCAAAGGTGAAACACATTCCTAATCACAATATTACAAAGGAATGACAAATTTCATACCTCTTGAACCAGCAATAAACAAAGCAGACTGAACAAAGAAGATGATGTATCCTGGATACAATCCCTGTGACACAAAAAAAAAAAAAAAAAATCAAGAGCATAATCAAAAATATACTTGGATTATTTATCAAGAGAATCAGAAGAAAATGAAAAGCAGAATGGCTAATGGATATGTTGTCTCTCGGGAGGGAAGGAAGAAGTATTATCACAAAAATTGGGGCAAGAAAGATACAATTGATTTCAGATAGCATTTGGAACAAACGGAAACACAATTCACAAGAAAATGATCTGTGCTGGCACTATAGAAAACCAAAATGAGCATCAAACTGATCTCATCATAAGAGCCCCAAAATCAGAACCTCAACATATAGAGGGATGCACAGATAGATAATAAGTACAGATACAGATTGAAAATTGTGCAGTCTTCTCCTTATTGCAGCTTGTAAAGTTTCCTTGATGTTAAACATGGTAACAACAGGAGCCCAAGGAAAAAGGGTGGGAGGGCCAAAAAAAAAAAAAAGAGAGAGAGAGAGAGAGAGAGAGAGGAAGCCAAGAACTCAATGGCTTTTCATTATGGCTTTTGTCCATCTTTCTCTCCAGCATGCAATTATCATTCTATAACTCCTACTAATGTTGAAACCTTTGATTATGGAAACATCTAGATTTCCATATCAATCCCTAAATTTATCTTCGAAAGATAATAACTTGATCAAATTATTTTCTTTTCTTATTTCACAATATAGTCAATAAATCGGACCAATAGGAAATTTCATCTAGATGGCACCACAATGTCCTCCATTTATCGTAATATCACAAAGCTGAAAAGCCAAAATTATATCACCATTCAACAACCAAAATTATTGACTCAGGAAAACTTAGGCTCCTTTTGGATTGTCATCTTTAGGGTGTTTTAAAGAAAATTTTCATGTGGCATTCTTCTTTAAAAAAAAGAAAAGAAGAGAAAATGTGTATGTGAGATCAAGAAGTCAATGAAAAACGTGTTGGAAGTTCTTCAGAAAATATGTTTCTAGAAAACTCCACCCTCCAAATGGAGCCTTAATCATATATCCAAAGCATAGAGGATGACCAAAACAGCCAAACAAGTTTTATTAAGGCCACAGCCCTGCAAAACTATGTTTTATTTTTGTTGTTTCATGCCAAATTATCAATCTAATTGCATCACGCAAGATTAATGAGCCTGTTCTGCTGGTTTCAGCTCTTCTTGATCAGCACAACTAACAGAACAGGCTCATTAATCTTGATTGTTCAAAATGCAAATAACAAAAAAATTGAAAGTATGTTTCTGTCTTAAAATTTCTCGCAACACAAAAGCTGTCATAAAAAATGACTTGAAGACTGCTTCTCATAATTAAAATCAAGTAACAGTAGATATAAAACGCAAATGAGAACACCCCAAGCTTTTAGCCTAAAAGAAGCTCTAATCGTCTAATTCCGAGCAACCAAGAATAGACCCTAAACTTTGCCTAATAAATGATTAGTATGACAATAAGAATCCATGCATCTGTTAGAAGGGGAAAGTACCACACTTTCACCTTTTCTTCCAAATAACTTTACAAAAATTTCATAGCTCCATTAACAATATATCAACAACTACCAATTGGAAGTGATATATGATTAGAACTACCGCTACTGAATCGATGAACATATCTTCTAAAAAAAGGAAAAGAAAGAAAAAAAATTATAGGTCATACTTACATGCCATACAGCACTGACAGTTTGTGTAGCCAGCAACTGGAAGAAACCAGCTCTTTTACCATTCTGGACAAGCCGCTCATAGACATCTAAAACAACATATCAATTAAGATGAGTTACAGAAACTCAGAAAATTAAATAGTCGCATAATGCTACATTGCCTACATTCTATCTCCAAAAGATAATTAGTTGCCTTGAACATGCAATATGTCCCATAATCACCCACATTCTGACCATACTACCTGTATAAGATATAAGATGTGCCAATTCTAATTTTATTTTAGTAATAAGTAAACTATAAACATTCAAACAGTGCATATGTCGTTGTATCATCCTCAAGTGGAAATACAACTATATCAATTGGACTGTACAAATTCCCAGCTAATACAAATTTCATCTCCATATATGTAGATGGAACCATCAATAGATTCCTTAACTAATGTTGCTTGTAGTTTTGCTTTATCAAATTTTTAATTTGAAGAGGAAAAAATGCAACGCATGCTTCTCTGAATTTTTTTAATAAATTGGAAATAGCTTCAAAGGTGGAATAATGACATGACTTTTGTTCTTGTTGCAGCAAGCAAAAGAGTAGTTCCTCAGTATTTGTGAGTTCTCCAATGCTACGACAACTGTGGCCTTGAAATTAGGTCCCCCCCCCCCCCCCCCCCAAAAAAAAAAAAAAAAGCTGTTCCAGACAATTCTGCATAAATTATTTCTGATGTGGGAAGAAAAGCAGGTATTATATTCTAATCATGATTTGAGTTCCTTAACCCTTGTCATTAGTATTGAAGCTGAGGAAACAACAAGCAACACACAGGAGATATAAATTGCTCAAATATCCAATTCCATTACAGGTGACAGAGGTTTATATCCAAGATCTATTGTTCAATTTCATCAACTGACCGCATAATTCATTATAAATAAGCATTAAGATATCTCTACTTTCTTACCCCCATACGCTTAGTCAGAATGATTCACATATCAAACATGTCTAACTAAAATCATTTCCTTGTAATTTATTTTCTGGATGGATGCTACCATAAACTCCTTTCTCAATCAGGTTAAGTTCCTGATGTCCAACATGGAGTACAAACATCCTCCCCTTAGATTTACTTCACTTTGTAAACCCTTGCCAACCTCTCTGTCTCCCATGTCTCCTAAAAATTCCATGTAGATATATCAAATATGTGTATATCTGATGAAATGTGTAAATGCAAATGTTGGTCATCAGTCAGCTAAAAGCTAGCTCTAACTCAGCAACATATACACAAGGTCTAGAAGAAAATTTAACTTACAGTGCCTTAACCAGGTGCTGACTTGTATATTCCACACAAGGGGTAATTGAACTGAACTCTTGGCTAACTCAACACCCAATATGTCAACATTTTTGGCACGGTCCCATCGTGGCTTGGGAGGAGAAGAGTCAGTCCAGCCACTGAACCCCAGGCCAGAAATGATTATAGCTGCCTCCGAGATCGACCAAATGAAATAATACTTCCACCGAGCAGTAAATCCAGACATATATTGATAGCTTAAGCGCTTCCAAAATCCCCACTCTTGGTAAACTGGCTCACTAAATCGGGAAAGAGGGTAATTGGGTACCAGGTATAAATACAAGCCCATGCAAACAGCAGCTTGGAGAACAGCTCGAAGGGTAGCACCATAAGGTGACTGGTGATCCTTTCTCTGAAGGCTTCCAGATCTACAAGACATAAAATTGTAGGCAAATACTAATCAAATTACAATGATAGCAAACTTGATTTACTTGAACATGAAACAAAATTTAGCTCACTAACCCCTTTCCTCTCAGTCCATTCAAGATAATCCTTCATCTCATAGACAGGACCAGCAAAATGACTGCCGCAACAGAGACAATAACCAAAGTACTCTATCAACGAAGGCAAGTTTTGCAACCGATTTTTCTTCTGGGCCTCGCGTAGATTTTCTTCTTTCAATAATCCATCATTGTAATTAATCACACATGAAATGATTTTCAAAGTGATCACCATCAAGGCTCCTGTCATATGAGAAGAGGAGATTAATTACTTAGCCAGTTAACCTTACAATGTGCACTGCAAATTTATTGCCCTAACAATGTCATAAGACTCAGTACAATGGCTCCGTTCTCGTTAGCTTGACATTAATTTATTATAAAAATTTTCATATGATTTCTGAAGCTTTGCTTTTAACTTGTTTTAAGCACTAAAAACACTGAGGTTAATCACTAGCCATTAAATGCTTCTAAATACAGCTTTTTCACAACTTGAAAACAAAAACATGTTGCTGAACAACTATTTAAGAATGACTTCTAAATAATCAGATTCAGTAAAAGTTAGAAGATAACAACAAACTGCCTAGCATTGCTAGTAAGTATAATTTTTACTACTAATCACCCCAGACACAAATGCCAAAATTCCCCAACATTAGCAACATTGGACCCGTTAACTACAGAAACTTCAAAATCTAGCTTTCACAGGCTTTCTTCTGCTTGTTTTTTCCGAGAAGGTAGCTAGCAACAACTCATGTTTGACAAATGTTAAGTTAACCAATGACGTATTTAGACCACTTTTCATTCATTGATACCAACTACGCTAACCAGCTGTATCCCTCGGATGATAAAGATGCAACCTTCAAACAATGCAAGCTGAAATAGGCCTTACCTGTAGCGTCAATACCTCCTTCTTTCCACGCATCACCACTCATATAATACACATGACTACACATGCATAAACAACAATCATTACTCAAAAATTGCAGACCACCACAAAATCATAAATTAAAAAAAGAAAAAGTCAATATCAAAACCATAATAAAATTTGCAATTTTTTTCTTCCTCCACTTAATCCCTCACCCAATCAAACCAATTCACCTCCAACAATCAATCTAGCACGTCAAATTAAACAAAACCAACAAATTAATTATAAAAAAAAACCCAAAAAAGCTACCTGAAAATTAAAAATAAAAATAAAAAACTGTGAAAAAGATTAAAACTTCAACAAATTTCACGCAATTACAGATCCAAATAAATTGAAACGAAATTTTCACCATCCAATGAGGTAACCAAAGGCTAAGAAAAATGTGATAATCCCACAGTATTTCCGGCTGAGAAGCATGGAAGCGTAGCCCAGAACCATGGGGACGAAGAAGTGAAGATTCGACGAGAACCCGAACGAGAGATACGACAAAACGGCGCCGGTGGTTGCGGCGTAGAGGTGCCTTCCAGTGACCCCAGGTACAAACCGGTGGAGGAGGCTCACCGGAATGGTGGCAACGAAGCATAACAAGAATCGGAGCACCGGCACTGATACTCCGATCGACGACGCCATGGCTTCCATCTCCGGTAGCTCCATCATGGGATCCGAAACCAGTTCGGTTCAAGCCGGATCCTTTATTCGGGTCAATCTATTCTCTTTGTTTTTTTGACTATCGGGAATTGCGGAGGAGGAGGAAGTACCATGTAAGGGGACAAGGAAATTTACGCTGAAGTCACGAGGGAGGGGGAAGGGGATTTGGTGTGGGGTCCACTTATTTGTTTGGGGGACTAAAGTGGGGCCCGGGCAAAGTCACCGTAGATTGGAAAAGTATACAATACATCATGTGCATTGCCACATGGTGTACTAGAACCAATAATTTATCGTCATGTGGTAATGGTGGGTCATACCTTGTATTATTTGGCGATGTGTGATTGGTTTTAATGCACCACGTGGCACGCCACGTGACGCGCGTGGTATATGCAATACTCACTCCTGTGGATTTGGAGAATGGAAGTTTTGTGGGATTGGCAGATTTTTGGCAATTGCTTGGTTCAGGTTGTTGACCTTGGATAGGATTTATATTGTTAAAATTTTTTGGTCTACGAGCCTACCTGTAAGTTCAACAGTAGATTAAAAGGTCAAATAAGCTCGGTGGCTACGGGTTTCACTTGTTGATCTAGTAATAGATTAAGAAGTTACTATCGAGCCTACTTGGTTCCTATTTATCATTGAGTTCATGAATGAGCCTGTGAATTCGGTTCATCTAAGAATGGTTTATATAATTATTGATTCCAATGACATTTTACAATTACAGATTCCAATTACAGATTCTTTCTTTCACTTCAGAGGATGGACTTCTTCAGCCACCGTTATTAAATTACAGATTCCAATTACATTTTTAATTATTGATTTTTATAAAAATGTTTGTTTAAAACTTTCATATAAAAAATGTATAAAATTTATGTTACTCACGATAGAATTTATAACTGTGGTCACGATTCGACGATTTAACAACTATTGAGTCTCTGGAGACGTTGACATTTTATTGAATTGAAGGTATTTTGTGTAATGGAGGTCTTCAGTATTTGTTTTCTTTGTTTTAATTAAATTTTCCGTTCTTCGGGACAATGGTATCAACATTCATTTAGCTCTCAACTAATAGATTCAGTTTGCAAGACAAGTCTGGTCATGATCCATCAACTCATGTGCATTACCCTAGTTGGTGAAGATTTCTTGAAGGGGGGGCCGGGGGGGGGGGGGGGGGGGCGGGGGGGAAACGGACAAAACTTACTTTAAGATACTTTTAAGGGGCAAGACAAGAAGGATGGCTGAAACATTTTTATTCCTTAAATCCTGTGACACGATCTTTTCTAAGTTTGATGAATCTTTCTTCTAGAAAAATAATACATACATTTTGTATCTTTGACAAGTGCCATAGCTCCGGTTAAATCAACCTAGAAATCATCGAATAGATGGTTGAATTATAAGTTTGCGAAAAAGCATTTGCCGTGGTTATTTGGCAGCCACATGTAACGAGATCCACTGTTTATTGTTTAAACCTCGTATTAATTTGACTAGTTTATTAAACGAATTAAAATCAGCATTTGACATCAGCTCATTTGATAAAAGCTAAATTTCGAGTTTGAATTTGAATCCAAATTTTAATATAATTTTTTCTAAATAAAATTTTTATTTTTTTTAAAAACATCTTAAATATCTAAAGATGCTGAACACAAATTTAAGGAATAGTTTATTAAAATACAAATTAACTCAAATATATAGGTTTATCACTAAAAAAAAAGATAAAATTGATGATTAAGAATTGAAATACTATTTATGTTCTAGTTTTTCATACACACAAATAAATATTTGCGAACAAGTCTCATATTTACTCTCGGCAACTTTACACACTAATACAGTGCGTGAACATACCAAGTGATGCACACATCTTCTAAGTTTGATGAATCTTTCTCGTTAATAAAGTGGAAGTTTTTGAATCTTTGACAAAGGACCGTATCTTGGGTTGGGTGTGAACCTAGAAATCATCGAATAAATGATGGAATCATAATTTTGTGGAAAAAGCATATGCCCGGGTTATTTGGCAGCCATATGTGATCACACAGGTTATTGATGCACACATCTTCCGAGTTTGCAGCAAAACGAAAGTTAAAACATGTGAAAGAACAAGAACTTGAGAGGTGGCAAATAACGTTTTCAATACGGGAAATATCTTCCAATGTTGTGAATTATGATTGGTTGCATCTGCACTGGGAACTGTCAATTCATTGACTCTCTCTAGTAGTATTCCTAAAATAGCTTCATGAAAATAAAGAAATCTATAGTAAAAATTTAACGTAAGCACCTCATCCCAATTCACTGTTATGACGGAGTAGCATTGTCTGTGCAGTAAATGCTATTCACGGAAGTACTGTATTTAATACCTTCCCCTTTGAGTAAATTTCTTATCCTCATTGTTTAGTTGAAGATGTCTTATCCTCATTTATTTAGTTGAATTAGCCGTAAGAGTTGGCAGTTGGTACGAACTGGGGAAGGATTCCTTCCCCCCCGCCCCCCCGGGGGCCCCCTGCGGTGTGATTCCCACGAAGACAGATTAATGACTAAGATTGGGTTGCACCGAAAAGTTATTAAATGAACCCGCTCTATAGATTTACTTATGGATTTTGGACTTTAAAAGGAAGCATATAAGTATTTTTACATTACTTTCTTATATTAACATGTATCATTTTACTTGTGTGGCATTTTTTTAAACTTTAAGGTTCACAAATGAGATCGTAAACTTAGTCCACTTAAAAATCTCTCACACCACGTTTGGTACATGGGAATGGCCTGGAATGGAAAGGCCTTTCCAACATACCCATTCCATTCTCATGTTTGGTATGGGCTCTTTAAGTTGGAAAGCCCTTTCCACCAGGAATGCTTATTCCAACTTTTTCCTGGAAATGTCATTCCTCAACAAAACCTAAGGAATGACCTTTCCCACTTCATCCTAGAAACCTAAAATTAAGGGATGTCATGATTATCCTACCCACTTAAGCATTTCTCAACCTCCTTGCCCTTCTTCACCAGTAGAATTTTTTAGTCTTGCACAAAGAAATTTTATAGCAATTAACAATCTCTTCCTAATATGTTTCAATTGATTAATTTCATATGTAAATATTAATTTGTTGACTTAATTTTTGGTATTTTTATCTATCAACCTATTTTTGTTTATATTACAAATTGTAATTAGGTTATCGAATATATATACCAATAGGTTTAGCATCATTAAAAGTAACAAAATATATGTTTATTTTATTATTGCACATTTTTCTACATTGCTAGTTATACTACCAAAAAGTAAAAAAATAAAATAAAATATTTATTTATATTGTAAAAATAAATAATTAATATAATTAAATTATTTATAATATGAACATTATTATTACTAAATTAAAAATATTAAAATTTCTTTTAGGTACATAATAGTGCACGCATAAAAGAAAATTATACTTTAAAAAAATTCAGGGCATAATAGTCAAATCAATATATATTTTATTCCATTCTGACATCTCAATATGATTATACCAAACATTGGAAAGGAAATAGACATTCCATTCTGACTTTGATTACCAAACAATGGAATGGAAAATTTTTTTTCCAACCTATTCCAGGTGGAATGTTATTCTGGGTGGAAAGGCTTTCCATTCCAAGCCATTCCTATGTACCAAACATGGGGTCAGGTTGCACCTAATCCAAATCA
Organism: Mitragyna speciosa; assembly: GCA_024721245.1. NCBI lineage: Eukaryota > Viridiplantae > Streptophyta > Magnoliopsida > Gentianales > Rubiaceae > Mitragyna > Mitragyna speciosa. The sequence continues at coordinate 28,201,728 of CM045557.1, forward strand.
TTAAGGACGGTTGATTCTTTATCATTAAGGATGGTTGAATTTTTCTTATATATAAATTATATCATGTCGCTCTAGCCGAAAGGTCAAAATAGGTTAGTACTAGTTGAAATTGAAGTTACTTGCTAAGATTAATTTTATGATTGGAAAAAACCTAGCTATATGGAACAAAATATCATCATACAAATACATAAATTTAATCTAGTTTGGATTAACAAATGCTCCAAAAGCCTTCATGACCTGATAAACCTTGTTTTTAAGAACATATGGGCCGATTTGTGATTGTGTTTATTGATAACATCTTGGTTTACTCTTTGAGTATGAAGAATTATTAATTTCTAAGAAGTTTTGGGAGTATTAAGTCGAGAACAATTTTATGTCAAATCCAACAAATGTTAATTTTGGTTTAAAATTGTGGCATTCTTGGTTTACATCAATGTTTTAAAAATCAAACTAAACCAGCCCGTTAAACCGATTTGATTATGAATCGACCATGAATTCGGTCTGGTTCACAAACAAGTTTGATTATCCCGTTAAAACTTGTACAAACAACATGAACTGCTTAAATCAGTTTGAATTGTTTAACCGGTGACTTTTGTAATTTTGTAATTGTGATAATTTTGCTAGCCTTTTTTGTCATTTCGCTACCCTAATATTTAGCCACTATTCCTCAGCTAACCGTCTATCACAAAAATAATACCATCAAGAAAGGATAAGTGGAAAAATAAAAGCAGCTCTTGGCATATGCTTCGAGTTATTGGGGCCTTGTTATATTTTCTTACTAATATTTTGTAGTGTTCAAAATGATTGTTGAGTAGTCAATATTAACCATTTTACCAGAGTCCAAGCAATCCTGGCCCAACTCAGGGGTGGGCTGTCTTCAATTCAAACGCCTTCGAAGTTCGAGTTTTGAGCTTCTATCCCATGGGCCATTGGCCGATTTCCCTGAGAGTGATTAAGCACCGAAAATTTCAGCCGTCTTCGCCCTCTTCGCTCGCCCCTCTCCTCTTCACGGTTTGTTGCATCCAAGAAAGAGGAACAACAAAATCTTCTGAAGGTTAGTTCTTCTCTGATTTTTTTCTCTTTTGGGAAGATTGGTTGGCCGATTTTAGTTTTTATAAGCAAGTAGCTTTTACATCTGGCGAATGAACGACTCAATGAGCAACTCTTGCAATTTTTAATTTTTTTTTAACCCAAAATTTTTGCAATGGTTTTCTTTTGCAAACAATTTATTCGATTGGTTGTGCAACTGGATGGTTCTCTGGGAACATAGTTTCCCGATGTGGGTTCTTCAGGCCTCACAATCCTGTGAGGGGCAGTTGCCCCAGTTGTAATTAAACAGTTCAGTTATATGAAAGAAATGTTGACGTTTTGAAAAAAAAAAAAAAAAAAAAGGTTGTGCAACTGGATGCCATCTATTACGTATTCAATTTGAGTTTTCATGGGATTTTAAATGCTATTTTCTTTTAGATTTTCTAAGATTACATGACATGACAGAAAACTCACTTTCATCCATATCCAATCGAAGTAATTTTCATCCTTTATTTGAAAAATGTACCTCCAATTTTTTATCCCTTATCAAATGGAAAATCTTACCTTTGTTATCATTTCCAATATCTTAGATTATAATCAAACGGAAAGCTTGGTGTACTACGTAGAATAGTACAACAATTGCAGTTCTTAATTGACTAGATTTTTAATTATTAAGGATCCAGTTTGCACTTCACCAATAGTCTGGTGAAGCAAGTAGTAATAATAATATGTTTTTACATCTGATTCGGCATGAGCTAAATAAGTAATGTGCTTCTGCTATGCCAGGAAATTTCAGGGGTAGGAGTAAATTCAATTTATTTTGGCGGCGGTATACTGCTAATTTTCTTTTGGGTTCTGTCTCCTTGCCACTACTGAACGCTTCTTTTGGGTTCTGTCTCCTTACCGTTACTAACGCACCAAATTACTAACTGTTGCTATCTATTAGTTAAAAATATATTCACTTATAAATATCTTCGTTTATTTGTGAAAATCTAAATTTTTTAAAAATATTTAACTTTTATCAGGTGATATTTTATATTAGTCAAATAATGTCCAAGTATTTGTATATTTTATTTAAAAAATTATTGAATTGATCCGACTGGTGGTGCCGTTTGGTAAAATTGAAATATGAAATATGAAGTCTGAAGTCTGAAATTTAAATACTGAAAGTACTAAGTTGATTTACTTGTTTGATAATTAATTGAATATACGCACTGAATTTAAATATTTTTCCTCATAAATATCTTTGAATAATGTCCAAGTATTTGTATATTTTATTTTAAAAAATCATTGAATTGATCCGACTGGTTAAATCATAATCCAATCACCTTAGCCATTTTTTTTTTTTTTTGGGTCAGAAGTTAGCATTGTGTTACTTGTATTCAAAATATTTACACTTGGAACAATTGCACCCTAGCTGTGAGATTACCGAATCAATTAACTGTTTGAGTTTCAAAACATTAAATTTAACGGGCCTCTCAGAAAATCATAAAGGAAACAAATGGGCTTTTAAAGCTTCTCATTTTAGCTTGTGGACAACGAACTTCGTGCACAACATTCAGCCCAACTATGGCAAAGAAACTCACCTGTGATCCGGCGTCGTTTCATCTAATACAATGCCAAAGAACATTCATGCCGTAAAATTTAGTTGATCAATCATCTTTTGAAACCTCGAAACCCTAATTTCAATTCCCTACTCCCTTTTTTTCTTAAACTTTTTTTGGCTGAATTTTTCAGTTCCTTTTTACTCAATTCGAGTCGAAAATTAAAATGAGAAAACCAGATTCCGCAGTCACGACCTCAAGCAAAATCAAATTCGACGATAGCGATGATGAACGCGATGTTACCTCCTCCTCCTCCGATGATAGTGTAAGTATCTGCTTCTTAATTCCATAAATTTATGTTTTTTTTGCTATATTTTTTTTTACTTTTTTTTAATTAAATAATATTGAACAATACTGAAGGAAGGGGAAATAGAGAAGGAGCTGGCCGACGTGACGTTCGAGGAGCTGCAACGAGCCAAGTCGGATGGGTCGGAGATGATTTATAGGAAGTTCAAGTCCGACAAGAAAGCTGGCGGCCGAGCGAATAAAAATAGGTTTGTTTTTTTCTTTTTTTATAAAATTTTTGTTTATTTATTTATTTACTTTGAGAAATTTGTGCTTTAATAGTTGGTGGTGAATTTATGTGAAGGCCAATGGAGATGAGTAGTAAGAAACCGGTTAGTAGATTTCGAGAAGTTATTCAAGTTCCTAAGAAGGTGAGCGAAACATTAGTAATTAATTTTTATTTAATTTGTTGTTCTCTCCTGAGAATATTGTGTATATATGATGACTTATTGACTGAAAAATATGGCATTTTTGCTTTAAAAAAGGGATTTTTTTTTTTTAACGTTAAGGGAAGGTCGGGGCACTAGTGCTTTGTGTAAAAATGAGAAAATGTTATTTGTTGATGAGTTTGTTGAGTATAGTTGTTTGATCATATGATATGTGATTGATTTTCTTTCTACTATCAAAGGTGATACTTTGTATGTGACCATTTTGAGAGCCTGGTGGGAAATTTCCTATGGAGAAAATATGAAATCCAAAAATGAAGAAATTCCTTTGTGATTTATTTTCCTGTTTCTGTTCTTCCTTCATGGAATCAAGTTGTTTAAGTTTGAGTAATATGACGATAACTTCTTAGCTTCAGTGCTCTTTAGTACTAAACAATATGATTTATTAAAGTATAAGATTGTATTTCATCTTCTTGGCCGTCTTTTCTGTTCAGGTGGTTCGTGATCCTCGTTTTGAATCATTATGTGGCAAACTTGATGTTGACGGGTAACCCTCCTTTCCTAATTTTCCTTTGGTGTTCTTACCATTCTTTGAATTTTAATAGCTTTTGACCATTTTATAAGATTGTAAACTTGTAGTGCAAAGTTGTATTCTTAGGTATATGGAGATTGTTTGAGTAGATTAAGTGATATTGATTACAATTCATCGCTGTAGTAACAAAAAGGATTTTTTTGAGGGAATGATACCCAAAATAGTTGATGAAAAGAAGAATTGAAGATTCTTATGTTAGGATGTATTTGAGTTCTCATTGGAAATTTATGGAGACTGATCCTGAAAATAGATTAGGAATGTTATAAACCTGAAGATTTGGTAAGATCAAAAGAATAATTCTTCTTTTCTTTTTAAAAAATCAGTTTTGGATTGGAGATTATTGACTATTAAGTTTTAGGCAAGCAAGCTTCTTGATGAAGCTGAGAATATTTTCATCTGAGTTTTCACCTATGCGTCAGTCATAGTGATATTCGGAACAAGAGTGATAGGCTTTAGAGAAAAAAGGGGTATATAGCTAATTGGACATGCTCTAACACATGCGTCTGATAGAAACATCTTTGTGGTACAGAGTACAGGGGGCTGTTCATGCCTTTTGTATATTGCCGCTGAATATAATACTTAAGTTAAATCCATCATGACATGATTGCTTTCACCACATGGTCATGAGCTATTGCCAGGACTGAACTTTAGCTGGCCATAATAGGTTTCCCTTAGTTTTGGTTTCAAGCTACATCTGATATAAATTTTTGGTTATAGTTTCTTTTTGATTGTTTTGTATGTGGATGACAAATGGAATATATGGATATTGTAGGTTCAAGAAAAGATACAGTTTTCTCTATCAGAATGAGCTTCCAACTGAAAAAGAGGTATCCTTTGGGTATGGGAACACCATCAAATTTAGATTTTTTTTTTCGTTGTTGATCTCTTTTGGCTTTTTAGGCACTAAAGGAACAGCTGAAGAAATCAAGTGACCCAGAAGTCATAGAAGAACTGAAAACTCGCATAGCTTGGATTGTAAGTGCTTAATCAAGTGGAATGCATCTCTATACTGGCCACAAAATTTTGGACTCTGTTCATTTTCTTGCCTCGTATCTCCATTGATGTATCAGTTGTTCTTTACAAAACTACTCTACTCATCTAGTCTTTTATTTTTCTATATATTCTAGGATAAACAATTGAAGTCTTCCACATCAAGGCATACAGACAAAGAAATTTTAGCTGAACACAAGCAGAAAGAGAGAGAAGCTGCAAAGCAAGGGAAACGACCATACTATCTGAAAAAATGTAACTCTCTCTCTCTCTCTCTCTCTCTCTCTCTCTATATATATATATATATATATATATTTATCCCTCCTTCCCTCCCCATGTGCATGTACAGTTACATACACAGCCCATTTAGTTATGCACTCATCTCATGGAGTTTCAAGACTAGACTTCATGCACCTGAATCAGATTCTTGTTTGATACTATCTTTGTTTAGCTAAATGAATAATCAATTTTGTCAAATTAATAGGATCATTTTTGTTACGGTACCTTTGACTGAATGTTGTCCAAGGTGATCCCATGACCGTATAGCAAAGAAAAAAATGTAATCAGGTAAAGAGGACCCTAGGTAAGGACTAAATATAGAAATTCCAGAAAACATATGCCTGTAATGTTGCAGGCATTTATTCAGTTTTAGGCAATCAAGTAATGAGTATTAGAAGGATCTCATTTCCATTAGTTTAGGGTTGTAGTTTTATTGCCAATAGTAAGCTGTTATTTTTTGCTCTCATTTTTCTTGCCACAAAATGTGCCCTAAAATTCGTTTAGCTCATCCATAGGGAGAGGTGAGGTGACAGGTGAAAAAAGATAGAAGACAGTTTTTTTTATTTTTAGAAGTAAATGAGCATCTCGGTTTCCTTTTGCTTTATATGCACACTTCTGATAGGTGGTTGATGTATTTCTATTTTTTGTCTTAGCTGAAATACGAAAGCAGAAGCTTATTGAGAAATACAAGGAACTGAAGGTATATGTCACTAAGCTCTTTGATTAAATGACACAAGCCTATTAAATTATGGCATTTGGAATTGAAACCCTAATGCACTTTTGATCTTTCAGGCATCTGGGAAGCTCGAGTCTTTTATTGAGAAAAAGAGGAAAAGAAATGCTTCAAAAGACCACAGATATATGCCATATCGCCGTTCAGACAGAGGAAACCAATAATTTAAAGTTCTTATTATTTTAGGGATGATAGAGCCTAATATATCATCTGATAGGCTTGACAGCTTTGTTATGCCCATTTAGGTTGCGAAATGACTGATCGGCGGCAGTACACAAATCTTTCTGCTCAGTTTTGTTTTCAGTTCTTGTAACAGATTCAGCTTCAGCTGTTTATAGCTAGCTATGTACTTCAGATAAGCGAGAGCTGATAGAGGCTCTTAAATCTGCAAACTGGCTTTAAAGTTGAAAGTCTGTTTCTTGATATCAAAGTCTCGTGCTCCATTTTAGCTATAGACCAACCTAGTATTGTTCATAATCTGTAATTGTACTGCCTCAGTTTACAAACTATTGTTACTACTGCCTTCTTTCGTAAAGGCTATAGCTGCTCTCCATCAATCTACCTCCCATGTTCACCACGTAGTTTAAATTTTGTAGGCTAGGTCTAGCAAGCATAATGTATTGAAAGTGGAGGATGTTTCACTATGGATCATGAAGTACGAAGTGTGGACTAAGGTTATTCTTAGGAATTGTTATTATATCACTATATGTAATGTTTGTTTTACCCCTATTTTTTAGTCATTTTATCGAGGATAGTGATGGACATTATGTCTTTGGTTAACTTAAGCAATTGATTGAAGTGGACAAATTAAATCATTTTATCAAAACCCATAACAAGTTAAAGAAGAAGCTTACTTATTGACCAATAAAAAATTTGGAGGCTTAAGCAGCTACATCTGGTAAAATATGTCCAACTGAATTTCAAAATTGCACTACCTTTTCTGGAGCAAAATTCAAAATTTACTAATTTAATAAGCAAGTAAGTAGAGGAAATTCTAGATTTATGACGTCAAGCTCTAGATTTACGACATCAGCCGTGCAACTGAAAGATGTGTTACTACTAGCGTATTTTGTCTGATGCCCACCGCATTAGTGAAACTCCCCACTACCTTTGGCTTCCTATATAACTGACGCGTGTCAATAATCTCAAACTCCATGCCGCTCGAAAGTTTGGCCCCATCAACTGGCAATAGCCGGTCGCTCTTCTCCTTCTAACACACTTCTCATTTTTCCTTCCCGCGTGTCTTATAAAACGACACATAGCCATGAAGTAGTGTTAAGACAGTCTACCTTGGCAGACAACTATCGAAGCTTTCAGTCTCTTGAGGTTAGGATTTACCTATGTTTTCTTTAACCTTTTTTTTTTTTTTGTTAAACCTTGTGCTTAATTATTTTTGGATTCTTTTACGTTTTTGCTTTGGAGGTTTGGAGAATGTAAAAGAATCAAATATTTACATTTTTTTTTTAACTTTCTTGATTAAGTTTTTTATTTTTTGTGGTTGATTAAGTAGAGAAAAATTTAAGCAAGAATGAAGGGTTGGAACTTCTAGTTTTAAAAGAAAATTTTGAAGGGTTGTACTTGAAATTGAGTTTTGGTGCAGGGCTGACGGTGCAAAAAGGAGGTGAGGCTGAAATTTTGTTTTTTTTTGGGGTGTTTTCTTTAGCTTCCTTGTGTGTGTTATATTTTCGCTGAAGAAGAGTTTTTTTATAGACCTGTTGAATTCGTAGATTGGAATGCATGTGTTAACTGTTTGTTTTAATGCTAATTTTTTGAATTATTGTTGCTTTTTGGTGCTATTTTTATTGTTTTTCTAATTTTTAATTGAAATAATTGTATATAGTGTGATCTTTTGTGTTCTTGGGGATATTGATTGTTTAGCCTTGGTCCTTTGGTCTGGTTGTTTATCTGTATTTGCATCATTGTTGCATTGATAATTTACGAGCATCTCTTATTATTTTGTTACTTTGTACCATTGCATTGTGCAGATTTTACGTTTTAAACAAAATGTGCCCATCTAATGTTAAGTGTTTTTGTAGACTATGACTTGAACATAGATATAAATCACTGAAAACATTGTAAGTGATTTCGTAGACTATGACTTGAACTTAGATATAAAATCACTGAAAACATTGTACCCCTAGAAGTTGAATTAACTCATCAATGTGGGAAAAAAGGGATGAATTAGAAGAACAAAAGTTAAAAGATGCCATTTAATTATACTCTTTGTTTGGGTATGTTTGGCAAACGAAAAATATTCCTCACCAAAATCTTGTAAACATATGCAAAGTAAATTGTTTCTACTTAGTATTTTCTTTTTATTTGTGTCCCTTTGGGGGTCCGTTGATGACTTTTCCTGATTGTGGTACAGCGAAGCACGTCTAATGCAGGTTTTTTTCCCTATCTTTAGCTCCATTTAATATTTTTTGACGCATGCAATTATGTTCTAACTGAAAAATATAAAAAAAGACACGTGCATTTATAGCTTTCCGTGTTCACTTGCTTGATTTTACTCATTTAACATTTTGGACACATACTAGTTACTCGACATTTATTTCTTGAGTATGTGGGTGGATAAGGATTCATTATCTCACATCAATACGCAATTTTCCATTATTTTAAGAGAAAATTGCATTTATTTTCTTGAAGAAAATTTACAGTAAGTCTTCCATTTTCTAACAAGCATTAGTGATTACGTGTCTTGTTGATTTGATTACTTTTTGTAGGGTCCTTTTGAAAATATTGTATCAATTCATTGAGCTAGGTGTCATTATCGACCTGCATGCGTCTAGAGGCGTACTTTGATTCCAACAGCCAATTGGCTATACCTGTTGCTGTACATGGTAAGGAAAATGATTGTTTTCTCGAGCCTTCAAATGCTAGCATTTCACATAAAAAGGAAGGGGCTTTGAGCAGTTCGCCAGCACACTCGCTGTTTTCCATAGTTAAAATGGCAGAACTGAATGCAAACTTGGCCTCCAAGACTGAAAACCCAACTAGTCTTGACAAATCTCTTAAAACAGTTGGTATGAGTTCTTTGCTTGCTGATGCTAACTTGTTGCTTAGTAGAGCTTTCTTGGACAAGAGTGGTAGTGCCAAGATGGAGCCTTATCTTAATTCACCCTCTTCAGTCATGCCACTCTCTTCCAGTAATTTAAGCAGTTTACTGATGGATGCTTCTCCTGTATGCCATCAAAATACTCTTGTAGATCAAAGCAACCAACAAGGTCATAAAAGGAAGAAACTACAGCAAATGGCAGGCTCTGCTGCTTTCAGTGAACCTAAATCACAAAGCTATCTTCTTTCACTTCCTATTGGAATGAAACAGGAACCTAATACTCTAACTCAGGTGCTGAACAAATCTAGGATGGACACAAATTCCGATTATTTGTTAAAGCAGCAGATGGTTCAGCAACCACTAACAAGGCAGGACGTTGACACATTGCAAAATAATAATCCACATCTGAAGGGATTAATCCAACATTGGATGCAGAATCAACTGCTGCAACAGATTTTGCATTCTACTCAGAGTTCACATGGAGCTTGTTCCTCACAGTCAGAACTGCAGGTGAAGAATCAGTTGCCGCAGCAGGCCACTCATCAAATTTCCTCAATTCAGTCTGATGAAGATGGTATTTGCTCCCGACGATTAAGTCAGTATATACATAATCTGCGGCATCGACCAAAGGTTGTAGTTCCAAACGAGATGCTCGGTCATTCATTTTAAAGCAGAAAAGTCGTGTGGCATTCTACTAAACCATCTCCTCATTCTTCATCAACATCATGCATCATATTTTTCATTTTTCATTTGTCATTCTGTTCATTGTCTTCCTGAAGCTTGATATGACAAAGCTTGATTTTGTCTTTTGCAGGATAACAGTATTGACTACTGGAGGAAATTTATCTCAGAGTTCTATGCTCCGGGTGCTAAAGAAAGATGGTGTTTGTCTTCATATGAAAATATTGGGAAAAATGTTCTTGGTTCCTTGGGAAGCATGGTCAGTTGCTCTACAATCCATACAATCTGCCTTTAGGCTGATAAATTAACTTCAACGGTTCTCTGTCCTCTATTTATGCCTATTTCATGCATAACCATCACGTAGCTTCTTTTGAATAATTTTGCATATTGTGCTTCTTAAGTTTTTGTTCTGCTTCTTTTGTTTCTCAGGATGCCTGGTGTTGTGATATTTGCGGTACAAAATCAGGAAAGGGGTTTGGTAAGCAACTAGTAGTAATCTGTTGTCCAAGTTAAAATGTTGAATGGACGGATATTCCATGGACCTCCCTGCTCTTGTGCTGTAATAAAAATTTATTAGTATTTTTCTTCTGTCTTCCAGTCATTCCCTTGACCTATTCTTTCCAAGCCTTTACTCAAAAAGAAACCCTGTCTTTGTTTCAGCAAGTAGGTATGCAGCCTAAAATTCCACTTGTTCTTTTCTCATTTCGCAGAGGCAAGTTTTGAGATACTTCCCAGGCTTTGCAAAATGAAATTCGAAAGTGGTGCACTGGAGGAGATTCTGTTTGTTGAGTTTCCTCGAGAGTGTAGGTTTTCATCTGGCATGATGATGTTGGAATACAGGAAAGCAATACAAGAGAGTGTATATAAACAATTCCGTGTTGTCCGTGAGGGTAAACTTCGTGTTATTTTCAGACATGACTTGAAGGTGAGTTACTTTTCATTATGCAAAAGGCTGCTAAGCTGGATTTCCTTTGCTAATTTCATTAACTCTGTTTACTTGCCTGACTCTTTGTTTTTTCGATTTCATCTTTAGATCTTATCCTGGCAATTTTGTGTACGCCATCATGAAGAATATGTTCCTCGTCAATTAATTTCACCAAAGGTAGACAGCGTCACAAGATTTTGATATCATATCTTACATGTGCGTGGAAGAAACTTGTCTTGATATTTTTGGGACCAATGCAACCGATTTCAATGTTTTTTGTCCACGAAGAGAGCTATGCAATATCAGAAACAGCTGAAAATTGTTTTGGAACAGCTAGACGTAAAGAATTTAGTACTGGTGGTCTCAACCAAATTTAAGTTTAAGTTCATGAAGTTTGAAGATCAGAGTTCCCCTCAGAGGGGCTTTCCTCATTTACCATTAATTTCTTCATGCATTGATCTGAGAAATGTGGAAAATGTTTTGTCAATGAGTGAAAGATATTAGCAACTTGACCTTGTATAATGAGCTTTAAACGAAAGCCTACACCTTTTTGCAGGTTAATCAGCTGATCTGTGCTACTCATAAGTACCAAAGCTCCCCTGGCAATCTTGCATCTGCAGCTGAACTGCAAGAAAATTGCAATATGTAAGTACAACAGGCATGATCTGTTTGTACTAGGATCCAGTGTTTCAATGAAGGAAGAAATTTGTCAAAGTTACAATTAGAAAGAAAAGCAAAATGAACCATCTCTTCCCCTCAATCTCACCCACAGCCAGGCCAAAACACAAATGCCAACTCAAAAGAAAACACACGCACATGACACAAATAGCCTGGCCAGGTGAGATCAGATTTCTGTAACTAATTATTGATAGGAAGAGAATCCTGCTGGTGGGAGATCTCTATTTGTTAAATTCCCTTGTTAAGGGGAAAACAAAAGTGCACTCCTGTACACCAGCTGAAGAAAATAGCTTTACAAAGCCACTAGTACTTGATCGGGCAGGAGCCGGCTTGGAGCACCAGCACGCATGTTTGAATGAGGGATGTATTATGCAGTTTCTTAATGTTGTACTTCGTTGCTTCCAGTCCATGAACCTATGTGATGATGAAACACAGGAATTGTGAACATCAGGATGTAGTCAGCCTGTGTGGAAGAGGGACCTTTTACAACATGCTACCTGTTTGTGCTCTTAGCTGCATTTTTATCTACCAAGAGAAGTCTTGAAACCTATCTTTTGAGAGAATTTGTTGATAAAAAACCAATTCATGAAATGGTAGTTAAATGTGTAGAATATGAGTCGACCACTATGTTTAAGTATATTTTATATGATAAGACACTACCAGATGACTTTGTGTATGCAGTTGTTGAGCCTTTCTGAGATGGCAATGTTGTTGTGTCTCTTTGCTTCTATATGAAGAACACATTTTGCTCTTTGTTGCTTAATAATGAATTTGGGAACAGTTTTAAAGAGGACTCAAATTCATTCATCTTCATGTAGGTTCCTTAAATCTGCACATCAGCTAAAAAAGCATATAGATTTACCAATTTTGAACGACTTGGGATTTCCTAAAAAACATATCAGATGCTTACAGGTAACTTCGTACTTCTTTGGTTTCGACCTGAAACAGTAAGTGGATTGCTCTGTTTTTTATTGTTCTCCTCACATTTTGTGCTTCTATTAATGTCAACAGATTGCTGAAATTGTCAACAGCATGAAAGATCTCATGGATTTCAGCTTTGAAAGAAGAATTGGACCAATTGGTATGCACATGATGCCATTAGAAGTGAATTTAATTTTGTTGGCTAGGTGTGATCTCATTGTAATTGGAGACATCCTAATTTTTTATTGCCGTATTGCTTGTGTACAATTGCCTCTTTGGTCAGTTTTATTAAGGTAACCCTTCTAGATGCTGTTCTGGACCGTAACTTAACCTTAGGGATTCCTCCATCTGCTTTTTGCAATTGCAAACCGAGTTGCTTATATGCTAATTTCAAGAAGGACGAAACTTTCCTCTCTCAGAAGAGCTTTATCCTTCTTTGCTCAGTTTCTTTGTCCATGTTGCTTATGCTAACTCCTACGCTCTGATGTTGAGTTTCCGAGGGGCTGTCACTTGGCAGAAAGGATCTGGTTTCATCAACGTCAAGTAGTCATGGGATCAAGATCCTTTTATTTATTTATTTTTTTTTGTGCGGGGGTTGGGAGGAGTTGTAAAAAATCTGTCAGTTAAGAGGAGAAATTGTCCTAATAATCAGAGCTTTGATAATCAAAGATACGCATCCTTAGAGCTGTTGCCTTTTGTAGTAGTGTCTACGATCATATTTTCCATAAAAGGTGTTCCATGTTTTCAGCTGTCCTTTTGTCATTTGCTTGCTAATGCAATCATTCTTTTGTAGAGAGCTTGCAGACTTATCCTGCTGCAGGTACAAAGACAGATGTGCAGGCAAGTGTGCAGACTATGGAGCAAGAAACAGTGGAACAAGGGAGTTATCAGGATGTGCATGCTGATGGGATTAGGTCAATATCCGTGCGTCTTGGTCCTGAGAACCACCGCAGTGACACCCATATGACCAGCAGCAGAGTTGTCGCTGGCTTAGGTGGTATAGGATCCATTGTGGCTCGTTACCACCAGAAAATAGCAAGGGAAAATCGGTTAAATATACTAGGAAGTAGTCCATTGTTAGAGCAGTCATGCTCAATGGGCCGTTTTAGCCAAAGAACTACCTTTTTGCCATTTCAGGATCAGTCTTACAATCCTGGACCACTTCACAACTCAACGCTCAGCAGGTTGCCCAGTTCGCAGACTTCTGAAGGCAAGTAAGAATATCCAGCAACAAATGGTTGATAAATGGCTTCAGGAAATGTTGGCTGGTCGCAGAGGGAAAGGGGTTCAGAATACTCTTGGAATGCAGAAGGACCGAGCCTTGCATGAATTCAACGCAAATATCATGAGTGGCCTGCCTCTTATGGCCAGGGGAAGAGGTACAGTCCGTGACGGGTCTGGTTCTGGCACGGTTGCTGCCTCTGCACAGGGCAAATCTTTTAGGCTAATGTCCCAGGAAGTGGTGCCATATCCAGGACTGCGTCCAACACTAGTACTCTCGAAAATTAGTGGCAACAACCCTACAATCAAAAGAGAACCAGATCTTCCAGAATTTCATATGGCTGAAGCTTTTATGGGTGGTCAGTTCTCACAAAAGTGACGCGTATGGAAAGCTTTTACTCATCGAGGGAAATTCATGACAGAAACATCAGTCTCAATGGAGTATGACTTAAGTCATTACTTCGAATTTTATGATAGACATATTGTAAGTATTATTATGGCTCTGAAGTGTATAAAACCTAAATTCAGCCATAATTTCTTTTCAAATAAAGCTTCATGTCTGGTTTTTGACCTCTTCTGTCACTCATTTTGATGAATTTCCAAAGTAAGCTTAATTTCCGAGGAAAATGATTACTTGCTGAAATATTGTGTAGCCGGAAAAGTAGGGCTGAAATTCTGATATTCCAAGAGCACAGAAATGTATTAGCGGATGGGTAATGGGAGCGTCAACAGTTCTACATTGTTTGATGCATACAACATGTAATTCTCTGAATTTGTATTGTGTGTAAAACAGAGGATCCTAAGAAACGAATGTTTCGCTTATTGAATCCTTGTGATTGCTTTTGGGTGTGGAAGGAGCATACTTGGTGGTCTTTAGACATAAAGCTGAAACAAGCTGCCGCGGTAATTAACCATTTACCAGCCTGAGAAAAGATGAAATGTCATCTCCCAACGTAAGTGACCTTTTTCGTTGGCCAAGATATCAAAGAAAGATTCCTGCAGTTTTTCACAATGTTTTCTTCTTTCAAAGCAAGAAATCCGTCTAATGTCAATGCCAGTCCAAGGAAAGCAAATGCAGGGATGATTTTTCGAACATTTCATCCTACAAGATAATAAATTAATATGGGGATCAACTGATGCCTCGCCTAGGAATCTAAGATTTTTGTTGATAGCACGTTTTTAGAGTTCTAAACTTCATTCCTTTGTTTCTAGTCATTATTTTCCCAGGGATGTTTGACCTGTATGATGGTATTTGATTTAAATACCAGGAACTCCAAAAATCACTAGAATTATAAAGCTTAGACAATCCGGCATGGTACGTTCACTCAGTTTTTGGATAGTACATTCATTCGGTTATCATGTCCACAATTTTGCTCCTAGACCAAATCATGCTTACTAAATAGATAGATAAGACTCCTCTACAGGCAAGTTCCATCTTAGAAGCTTAATAGTGATTTGAAAGCACAACACAAAAATGCCAAGGCGTTAATATGTACATTGCCTCGGTTATACCTACGACTCAATTGGCTGCAATATAGCCAGAATTTGGGATAGCTAAAATCTAACACCGAGAAAGTTATTGCATCTAAAAAAGCTTTAACCTCTCCTTGAACTCGCTAGGGTATACAAAAACGGAGTCTACACAAAGGCCACCTTTCGTGTGCGTGCAATCAATCTGAGTCATTGAGAACTTGACCTTAGTTGGAGTGGGATGATCAACAACAGTGAAATCTCCCCCGTGGTAGTAAATCCATCTTCCTGGTTCGCTGATATAGCACTGTGTTGTTGCTTGTTGGCCATCTGAAGTAGAAAGCTGGAACCGTACTGGCTTTATATCCCAACCATGAACATGCTCAGTGTTACAAACTCGACGACCAAATCTTTTGGAAGTACGTCCTAATTGCAGTCGGAAAAAAAGGCTGTAGGACCCTGCTGGGAAGGGAAATTCAACTTCTCCATCAACTTCTAACCACCAGATTTGCTGGAGATATGCAACTGAGCAGAATCTACAAGCACACAGGAAAACAGTTGCAGTTAGCCAATGATAATTCTATAGTACAGCTAATGATTAGAACTGAAGAATATTTGCTTTAGCATTACAACAACAAAGAAAAGAAAGATCATGAATGGCTACACAGATGTAGTAAATTTATTGATCCTTGTGAAAACAAATATTCAAACCATCACTAAAAATTTTGTTCGAGACAGATACAACATACTTCTAAGTGACATGAAGCAAAATCATCCCAGAAAAATTCCTAGTTGCTAGAATTCTTGCTACTCCCCATCAGGCAATCAAGCTTAAATGTTAACTGATCGAACTTCAAGCCAGTAAAGTATCAAAAAGAAGAAGAAGAAGAAGAAGAAGCAGCAAAGATAAAGTATCAACATTAAAGCCAGAGGATCTACTTCTTTCTATAGGTATGTTATTCTTTCTTTTCTGTTCATTAAGTTTTGGGATCCCTGCCCTTCCTCCACGGAAGGTTGGTTGGAGTCGGGGGTTGAAGGTGCCAAAGAGTAAAAAGGAAATTATGCAACTGCTTTGGCAAATCAATTGTGCTGATACTGAACATGTTCAGGCTATTCAGCCACAAGCATCACTTTTCGCTGAAAACATCTTTTATCATTCCTATTGCTTAACTAGGTAAGACAATAGCAAGATCAAAAATCATTATAAAGGTCCCAAAAGCGGAATAATACATCCTCAAATCGTATATTATCAGAAATCTACTTAAAAGCTAATAAGGTAACAGCATGGATAGGCATCACAAGGACCAGGTTAAACTCCCGAAAATGAATTTGGTTTTGATTAGTAGGAAACTTCATTAACCACTGTCTTATAGCCCACTCACTGATACTAACACGAAAATCACTAGCTTCCAAAGGGTGGACAGAGTGTATGTATACACAACTATCTCGAGGTGCAGAATTGTATGAACTATATCCAAAATAAACCTTGTTTGCAATGCTTGTCCAACTATGTTGTGAAATCAAGCTCGAAATCCAAGGTAAGATCAATAATGTCAAAATACATGCTTGCAAAGCATCACAAACAGATCATAAAAGTATCATGTCCAAAATAAGTAGTAGCACAGAACCTTTTCTTGGGAGGATATCAACCAAAAAACATGCCCAGCGGACGGTTGAAGTTGGATCAGCTGATTTAAAACATTCATGTATCAAGAAAAGGTACAGATTTCCACTTCTGATATATATATGATAAAAAATTCCAGCTTCTCACCTTGATTCTTCAGTCTGCAAGCGACTCCAGTATCTCCTATCATCAATGCCTGTTATAGTCAACCCATTCGAAGAAATTGACAAACAAAACTTTCCGCTACTTTTATCCAACCAAACCTTCTGCACCATAAACCAATGAACCCAATCAAAATCAAGATAACAAATAAAAGCCAAATCTTTGAACCTCACTTTAACAACATACAGTGTACACCAAATCAAACAACAGAAATACCAAAGCAGAAAAAAGCTAAAAAAAAAAAATTCTTCCAAGGATTTTAGATTCCACAATTATATAACAAAAAAAGAAAAACCCGATCTTGGCATTATAACATACAAACAAGGGAAAACCAACAAAGAACTAATTTTGTTTCATCATTTCTATGTCCTAATTTTTTTTTCTAAAGATTAAAAACAGAAAAAAAAAACAAACACATAGGCTTGATATTAGATCCTTAAACAGAAATAGACATTACAAGTCCAAATTAAGCAAACATAAAGAAAAAGAAGAAGAAATTTGTAACAGAAAACAATGAACCTTGGTGCCACCATCAAAAGATTTGGGCCTACAGAGCCTTGAATAAATATCCCTTTTACACAAATCCTTAGAAAAATCATTCCTTTCATGATCACCACCATCATCAGAAATTCTCTCAATAACAGAGCCATAATTCAAAGGCAACTTTGACTCCCAAACAAAGTCAGCAGAAGAAGCTCCTCTAAAAGCCCTGTTTAACATTGCAACTTTACAGATCTCAGGAGGGTCTAAGTACAAAAGAACAGAGGCCACACAGCTCTCAGGCAAGTCCCCTAAGCCTGGCTTTGATGCTGGGGCTGATGGGGTGTTTGTGCTTGAAAATAACAGGGAAAAAGCAGTGCCCATCAATCTCCAAGATTGGCCTTTTTTTTCTTGATTTTTTCTGATGGAATTTCAGCTTGATAATTGATTGTATGTAGAGGAATTGTAGCAGATGCAAAAGATACAAATGGAGAGAGAGAAATCGAGGGGAAGGGGAAAAGGAAGACGAATTGTGTTAGACTGCCAGTTGGATATATAGTGACCGTGCCGGGGAATTGGGTTGATAGTAATACTTTAGTCTACTTTTTTTTTTATGGTTTTTAATGTATTTCATTTCTTGCTAATTAGTCTTTTTCTTCTTTTTCCTTTATGTCTACTTTTCTCTCTTGCAACCAACAAGCTCTCGCATAGAGAAATTCTTCACATGTCAAAAAAATATCAAATTTTAAAATTACGGTACTATTTTTTGGTACATGCTAAATTAAAAACTTTAAGATCGTACTAATTAAATTAATTCGTTCATCACTTAGTACAGGAAATTAGTCTGATTTATGAGCATAAATGATTTTACAAATTTAGTGTACTTGACCAGATCAATTTAAGAGTGTCGTTGTTTTTTTTTTTTATAAATTTATGAATCATAATTTATTATAGTTGGTACTGAAAATTTGTCATCGTAAAAATAAGTGTAAGCATTTCATAATATTAAAGCATATATTTTTTTTACATAATTATCTCTTGAGCAACTCATTAATTTTCCCTATGTGTTTGACATTCTATATTATTACTTCTTGTGCTTCAATTTTTGTTAACATTATAATTAATTTTGTAATTATTTATGAAGAGGAGATATGTTTCCCTGGGGAAGATTGTCTGCTGAACTGGATTTGGATTTTAGGAGTGTTGAGTAACTTTGGATAATATCCAACCACAGTTGTCGGAAACAGAAGATAAAGATCAAAGCCAGTCGTTTAAGTAGCAGTCCTTAGGGCCTCGGGTTTTTAGTTTTATTTTTTATGGTTGAAGAATTGGCATAATTGCTGGAAAATAGAATTAAAAACAATTTAGGTCCATCATAATATCCAGACACACAAGTCTTTGAGGCTCCAACATAATCAAAAGTTATTTGCCACTTTTTTTTTCCAAGAAAAACTATTATTTTTAGCATTACTAATTAGATAAACACTGAAAGGGGGTGCCTTATTTGCCTTCACATGACATGATCTATTATATTGCCTTTTGTTGCTTGATTTTTATGAGTAGGGGACAGGTTGATGAATATTGTATCTCCTTTCACTTGATATGAAAATTCTGTGTACTACTTTAGGCCCTAGATTTTTCATGTACGGGGTTATACAATGCTTCCCAAAATTAATGATTCAAGAACCTGAAATTCTGGTATTTCAAAGTATTATTTGTTTGGACTTTGGACATGTCACATGTAAAATAGGAATGGAGAAGAAAAAGATGTTGTCCACACAGATGTAATGATCTTAATATTTGTAGAAAAAAGTTCAAATGGTTTGGTAATGGTCGCAATGGGAAAGAAAGAACTGAGGTAGGTTACAAATGTGCACCTTAACTTGACTAATTCATTGTGAGATTTTTTTTCCCCTCCACTTTTTTCAAGTAAATTTGTGAAAAATGTGTGATCCCATTCACTTATATGTGCTTCATTTTCTTTGTATAATGTCGTTGCAAAACAAAAAGTGGAGAAACAATTGCTTCCCTATAAAAGAATCTTGGAAGATTTGTTGAATTCAGCAATACTCAAATTTCAATCGCAGAAAGATTCAATGCACCTAAAACTAAACTCCATGGTTATGCAGCTGTTATGAATTTAGTCACAAAGTGCTGAATCTGGAGAGCCCCAATGCAGACATGTTTGTTAGTCACGTTTCATTAAGAAGTCCACCTAAAGCAGTTTAAAAAGTCATTAAAGGGTTAAACCATCAATGATTATACCGGGTTAGTAGTTCACGGTTTTGGAATCACACATCTTTGCATTGGATATTTGGTGTTTCCTTGATTTTCTTGCAAAAGCAGACAAAACGGGTACTCCCTCCGTCCTATTTTGATAGCCTTACAGGTTTTTTCACACAGTTTAAGAAAAATTAGTTAACTTTATTGAAAGAATGAATTAATTTATGATGTTCCTAAAATACTCTTATATTTATCATTAAACATTTACATTAAATACAAATAGAAAATTACACCATAAGTCAAATTAATTCCATTTGATATGTGAATGCAAGGTCTCCTATGTACTCTCACTTATAACAAAGTAATTAAATAGGGGCATTTTAGAAAAGTTAAAAATTAATTACATTCTTCAATTGGAAAAGTAGACTATAATTTGGAACGGATGAAAAGGAAAACAAACTTATCAAAATGGGACAAAGGAAGTATTATACATGTGTTATGAACTGCTTACTGCTAAATTCATTAAAGATTGTTGACCCTTTGGCGGAGAATACCTGATGAAGTTCATAAAGCATGAATTAATTTGAAAATGTTTGAGAAAATAAATAAATTCAAGTGAGTTGCGGGGTCCTCACATTTGGGTTCTAAAAATAGGAGACCTTCTATATATTCAATCTTTGTCAAGATTATTGATCATACAAGTGCAATTATTGATCATACTATAGCATTAATAAAAATGTTGTAGTTTTTTTCTTTTTTGATTTATTTTTCTTTGTCCTTTTGTTTTCTAGTAGTTGAACAAAATATTATAACAATTAAAATTGAAGTGTAGGAAAAAGATACTAAGAAACCGTTTAGTTCAAATTTCTTAATCACTATCACTATGACTATAATTAACCTTACTATAGGTATGAGTTCGGACGATTTTCCACAAACATGTTTGGTTTAGTAATGGAATAGAAACCCACAGAGTTAATGAGTTTAATAAAATAGTATTTTGTGGAGAATCATAGGAATCTCAATTAATCAATTTCATTCCAATTGAAAAATAGTAATAATTATTTTTCCAAACATTAATAATAAATGTCATTACTATTAACACATATTTTCCTCCTGACTCCTCTAAACCAAACACATTCTAAGTCATATCTGGTCTTCTAATCCGTGTACCTCACCAAGTGTGGCCCCCAACAAAACACCAAGAATGGTATGCACATATACTAGAATCTAGAAATTAAAAAAATTTGTCAAAAAGGGGGTACATAAAATAATACACCCTTTGAATCTCTCTGCATAATCAATGACTTAAAATTCAATTCTTAATACTTGGTCAATTGTATTTCCAACTATTTCCACTGGGAACTTTCGGCCATCACAAAGCATGAAATCCACAGTGTTTAGATAATTATTTGCCATTAAAATAAGATTATATTGGATTCAGTTTTTCAGGCACATATTAGTCATCATATGGTCATGTCATGAACATCCTAGGTTGTATTCTGTGTCCCATAATCAGTCATTCACTAAAAGATAAAAAGTGGTTAGATTTTTTTAATTATTAAATTGGATTTTAGAGTTTGTGAAAAGCCATATTTTTAAAGTTATAAATCAATTGATGGATCTTGATGAACTAGAATTTATAGCCATCCCAACGTGTGCCTGACTCAGCAGAATCTGTCAAACACATAACCGTGGTTTTTGCTGTGTTTCACACGTGGAATACTGTCACCATTTAGTAATTTATATTTACAAAAAAACCATTTATTCTTGTAAATGGATAAGAAGAAAGTGATTACTAGTATTATTACTCTAACATTAGTGATTAAACTGAATAATGAATACATTTAACTTCTTCACATTCAAAGCTCCATACGGCAACCTGGTGAATCGGCAGAAATTAAATCAGTCATAACTACTAGTGGTACTTTTTTTACTTCAACCTGTACAGATGTTTTTTTCCCATCATTCTTCTACCAGGGTTTCGTCCAGAGAAAATGAATACAAGTAAAAGGCAAGTTGATGGTATTAAAGCAGTGTGTATACAGTTATTTCACTTAAGCTTTCTGTTCTTGAAAATGCTTTTTTCTTGAGGGACTTTGGACATTCTAGAGTGCCGTAGAAGTTAGGCAATTGACTAATTAAACAGTTTCAAGTGTTTACGTGGATTTAGTTGATTAATATAGGCAAGATGGCTAGTGCTTTGCACATGATGTTGATTTGTTTAGCCACTAAACCGACAGCTTGCCATGCAATTATAATGGACCACAAAGAAAGAAGTAGAAAAGAAAGGGTAAACAAGTCACGCACGTACTTTTCTTTTCTTCTTAATTCACAGAGACTATTGAGCCATGTTGCAGTTTTTTTTTTTGGATCTAAGGTACAAAAGTAGGTCATGCTATGCTGCTGTAGTCATAATTAGTTCAAATTATGATTATTGCATGCTTAATTGAATCGGATCAACCTGAACCATATAATGTAACTTAATTTTGACTATGCTTGATGTATTACTTACAATTGGAAAGTTCAAAAGCTGAAGGTCCTCGTCCTTCTTTATGGTCATCATGTAGATTATAACATTCGGTGAAATAAAACTCAGCACGTCGTATGAAATTGGGCTTTTTAATTTTGGTTGGTCTTGATAAATAGCGTACATTAGGCAATGAAGCTAGTTGCTACCCAGAACAAATAACTAAAGAAAAGGGTTGGGTAAGTGGTGATTAAGGTAGTACTAACAAATAACTACTAAGATAACTTAGTATTTGTCTACTAAGACTTCGCTTTCTTGTTTCGAAATGAATATTTGATTGTCCTTCCCACGGGCGAAAAAACAATGAAAAGTAAGGAACGAAGAATTAACTTTCTACCTTTGCTATTTATGCTTTGCGCACAAGGTTGAAACTGTTGCCAAATGCAAGAAATACCGTAAGGGAAAATGAGCATTTTCTCATACAAGTGTCCTATTTCATCCATGTTTGACATGCATTGAAGTTTAACGTTGAAAATTATGTAGAAAGACCTTCAACATCCTCTATCCTAATCATTTAGGTCTCTTGGCCTTGTCCTTGATCCGACAAAGATTATTCACATGACCAAATATTAGGAACGATACTACATATATGTGGTCCGTCTCGCTCCAAATGCAAATCCAAAATTTCCGATTGCACTTATATAATTGAACCTTGAAGACCATCGAAAAGATATCAGAAAATATCTGCCAAAATTGGTGACAACTCACAAATGGGATGTAGCTATAGGCTATGACTTTCCAGCTGTTTATTACGTACCATTTTGGTGGTCTGTTCGCATGACAATTTTGCAGATATAGACGTCTAAATATCGGCTATAAATGATAGTCTCCAGTGATGGGCAAACTTTGATGAAAGAAAGCCGCACATCAGTTGGTATAAAGATGATGTGCATCTCATTCCATACGTACCTTTCAAGAGTGCAAAACTACAAGAAACCATGTCAATATCAAGCTGTTATAATGGCAAATAAAATTCCATAATCAGAAAACGATGCTGCAAAAATATGTTTCTGGAATGGGTTATATATGTACCAAAGTATTTGATCAGTTAGGGAAACAAAAAAAAAAAGATCAATCTTCCAAAATTTTGCTATTTGTCTGCACAAAATTTGGCTACTAATTCTTTGTCAATTTTGCAGAATAATTCAAATTAAATGCTTTAATGGAACTTAACGGGATCATCTTTAACTCATATTAGTTCAAGGTAGCATTCCACGTCCAGTTAAATTTTTTATGGGTAACAAACTTTGTGGAAACAGAATTGAGTACGGGACTGAGAGGCCCAGGTTAAATTTGTGTAGAACTCACATGGGCTGGGTTGGACTTTCTTACTGAAAATCTTACAAATTTCATGGCCGGCCTTATTCGTTTTCTTTCTTTTATTTGACTCCCAAAGGACCCAAACTAGCCCATAGTGCTACTAGCATTTGAATGGCACAATGCTTTAATTTAAACTTTTTTTTAAAATTTATTTTTAAAGAGGATTGGAATTTCACTTATCCTTCGTGATTCGAACCTGGACATATAGATATCAAGTAAAGTGATTTTACCAACTAAGCTGCCTTTAATTTAAACTTAATGCTCATAAAAACCCTAAAGAAAAGAAAAAAATAGAGTCAAAACTTAAAATTTCGTTTAAATCGACCAAAAATAATAATAATAATAACGCATCAAAACTCAAAAAAGAAAAATAGAAGAAAAATCTGAGATGTTCACAAAATCTTAAACCAAGTTACTAGTTTGTTATTTTATGGCCTAGAGTAGTAGTTTTAAGGTAAAAATAGAGGTAGCAAGGAATAGTATCTTCTCTCATTGGTTTGCAGCTGAAAAGAATTACCTAAAATTTTATCCACCAATGTCAAAGTCACCTGCTTGGCTACGAGGGTATTCTAGAGTGAATTCAGTATCAGCTATCAAAAGAATCGTAACAAAGACAGGATAAATTGAAGTATCGAACAAGTAAGGGAAATGCCAAAATGTCTAGTAAACCTACAGGGAATGAAGATACTTTGCTTAAATACAAGAATCTATTGTTACATTGACAGATATCAGATTAGTTAACAAGTAATCTACTACTCAAATGATGTTACTATAGTAGGTGTAGTGTAGACTTAAACTTTGAAATATTAAATAAATAATGTGATGGCTGCCAGGACAATAAGACAACTTCAGTCCTTCAGTATTATTGGTCATACTTTATCTGATGTCATAGTTGGTGAATTTTTTTTTTTTTTCCTGATTTTAGTCAATTGCCATTTGCCCATACGAAGCAATATAGCAATAATAGAGTTTTTGCCACATTGACCAAGTAATCGGATCTATCCTAGTGAGATAAATTGGGCTGGTTGAATTCCAATTGTCACCAACCCTTCATGATAAACTTTCCCGTTCAATTATTGGAATCGCGAGATAAATTACACATCCAAACAATTTGGTCAAGGAAGATATGAAGACAAATCACCACTTCACTGTCAACCTTTTGGAGTGGTTGCACTTGCAACATCAACCATTTTCAAAACTCACAATAGCACCTTCTCGGATACATAGCAGAAAAAATTAAAAAAAAAAAAGACTTTTCTTCAAGTATACATAGCTTAATGTTGCATTACAGTATAGTGTAGGAGGTAATAGACATCATAGACAGCAACTCTACACCTTCCAAAATGCATATTTTGTTAATTAAAAAAAAATTAGGAGGGCCTTCGACTTTATTGAAGGTTTACAGTTATTTTTTACATATCGTCTACCAATGAGAATACTTACGGAGCTCAAATTGAGCTTTTCCAAATACATTTTAAATAAACTAGTTGACAAAGCCTTTTTGCACTTCTTCTTCAAAGAAATTTTGTTTTCATGGAAAACATGGCTTTACTTTTAGACATAGGAGAATACTTTCTCCTGCTTCCAATCTTCTTCTTGCCTTTGCTGTATTTCATCTTCAAGCAATTCAAACAATCTTTTGCATCAAAAACTCCACCACTTCCACCAGGGCCAACTCCATGGCCTGTCCTAGGCAATATTCCTCATATGGGAAAAATGCCTCATGTCACGCTAAGCAATTTTGCAGAGACTTATGGTCCACTAATGTCTCTTAAACTAGGCACTCAATACATGGTTGTAGGATCATCACCTGCAGCTGCAATTGAAATCCTGAAAACTCATGATCGGAATTTATCTGCACGTTACGTACCCAAGGTTCTTCCAGCATCGCAGGAAGAACTCAATCGTTCATCGATTGGATGGACTGAAGTATGCAATGATGGATGGAAGTACTTAAGGACACTATGCAGAAGTGAGCTTTTTTCAATTAGAGCATTGGATAATCAATCATGTTTAAGAGAAAAAAAGGTTTTGGATATGGTTGAACATTTGAGGGCTAAGGAAGGTGATGTTGTGGATATTGGAGAGTTAGCTTTTGCAACAGTCTTTAATATGTTAAGTAATGTGTTGGTGTCTAGAGATCTTATAGATTTGGATGAAGAAAGGGATGATGGAGGGATGAAAAGTCTTGTGAGAGCAATTATGGAGGTGGGTACTGCTCCAAATATATCAGATTTTTATCCCATTTTGTGCAAGTTTGATCTTCAAGGCCTAACAAAGAAGTCAATTAAGTTGGGAATCAAGGTTCGTGCTGTTTGGGAACCTATCATTGAAGAGAGGAGACAAAAGGGTGTCCCTTTGAGCCAACAGGACTTTTTGGACACCCTGCTGGAGAATAATTTTACCAATGTTCGAATCCACCAATTGCTGATGGTCTCTCTCTCTCTCTCTCTCTCTCTCTCTCTCTCTCTCTCTCTCTCTCTCTCTCTCTCTCTCTCTCTCTCACACACACACACACACACACACACACAGAGTACTGGCTTACATACCCACCAAAGTTCTTCATGATATTTTCAAGAACTGCTTACTTGGTGTAATTAAGGCGACTTTGATGCAAATCTCTATCCTGCTTTCCCTAATCCAGTAATATTATCCCTTACTTGATTGGTTTATTATTGAATCAAAAGGGATCAATCAGTTCTTCAGATCATCTCAGGCCTAATAGGAACATAAAAGTTCATACCCAAATCAAGTACAAGTTTTTATTTACTTGAATAGGTCTAAAATGTAAATCTAATTATAGTGTATTGTGTTGGGTAGTAGCTAGAAATTCCCATTTGAAATATTAACGCCACAACACATTGTAATTCTGGTGTAATAGGAATTGTTCACTGCCGGTACAGACACCAGTACTTCAACGATTGAGTGGACAATGACAGAACTAGTGAAAAATCCGGCATCCATGAAGAAGGTACGTGAAGAGCTTGAAAATGAAATCAATCAAGATTTGCCAAAAGAGTCGCAAGTACTGCAACTACCATATCTTCAGGCCTGTATAAAAGAGACCCTCAGGTTGCACCCTCCTGCCCCGTTGCTACTCCCACACCGTGCCCCTGAGACTTGTCAAGTCATGAATTACACTATTCCTAAAAATGCTCAAATTTTAGTGAATGTTTGGGCTATTGGACGAGACCCCTCGATTTGGGATGAAGCATCGAAGTTTAAACCAGAGAGATTTTTAAGTTGTGGTTTGGATTATAAAGGGAATGATTTTGAGTTCTTACCATTCGGTGCAGGAAGAAGAATCTGCCCTGGCCTGCCTATGGCTGCAAGGCAGGTTCCTCTAGTTATTGCTTCACTGATTCATTGCTTTGATTGGTCACTTCCTGAAGGGAAAGATCCACAGCAGTTAGATATGAAGGAAAGTTTTGGTTTCACATTGCAGAAGGAACAACCATTGCTTCTCATCCCCAAAGCAAGAAAATAATCAAACTTTCGTGTAATCTCTTTTACCTCAGTTGAGTCAAATTAATCCCTTGATGGATTGTGTCTCTCGTTTTTTCTTTGTCCAAGAAATTGATTGTTGTGTATCAGTTTGTATCAATTAGCGTATAAAATGGTGACACATGTGCATAGGAACGTGATGTGATAAATTTTTTTTTTTTTTCGCTGGTGAAGATACAGTTTATTTGTTTAAAAAATTTCGAAGTTACCAACTGCATCTGCTACCAAGAGCAGTCAATTATCTCATACTGTTCTAATAAAGATACAATTATAAATAAGTTAATGACTTGTTGACAAATTACAAGACATTGATGCCTCCATTTTTGTTTTGGGATCACAAATGGCATAGATTCCAATATCCATTCCACATAAGATTTACACCCACAGTACAACAAGCTGATCAATTGCAGTGGATGTCAAGTGTTTTGGGAACATTTACAGTTGCTGCATGTCACATCCTGTGCTCGGAGTAAAACACCCGTCATACCATGACTACGCTATGATATAAGACTAGCAAAACAAAACTAAAAATGCTCAAAACAACCATTTCATTGAACTTGACTCAAATACAAAGTTATGTGATACATTACAAAGATAATCCTCAAAACAAAAGAAAAGTTATCTTATACACTTCCACTAAAATCACAAAGAAAATACTTCTAAGTGGAAGACTCTATGCAAAAGAAATAATAGGAAATCTTTGTTAGGTATCACATCCTATCTCCAAACTAATACCACGAGTCAGTCCAATCATCTTCTACAAAAGCATTGTCCTCTGCGCGAAACAATCAATAGGGTGAGCGAAATAAATCACTCAATAAGTGGTATAAGTACTCTCTGTGACTTAAGAGTGTTACTCATACTTATATATTTCGTAAACAAGTTATTATCGAATAGGGATACAAATAATAATAATATGGCCAAGTATACTTTAACCAAAACATATATTTCACCAAACGAATAAATGAGTTCTATTAAAGGGTTCCATTTGACCCTATATATCCAGTTGTTAACTATTACCGGTTAACACGGTTCCAAAACCAACTTTAACCTGTTGGTACGGCCCCAAAACTAACTTTAACCGGTTAGTACGGTCCCAAAGGCATCAAGCATTACAATTAAGGAACTAGTCCTGTCAAAGGAGTGTCACATTCAAGACCTCAAATAGTTCATTCATCAAAACATTCATTCATGTAGGCCACATTATCATCTTTATAAACAAATGCAATTAACCACAATTAAGCCATTCATTTATATAGCAAATAATTCCTTTCAAACATGTATCATTTCATAGAAACTCATTTTCAAAAGATCAAGAGTACAAACCCCACTTACCTCGATACGCGCTAACTAAGAAAGTCCGAGAAGGTATGATCGACGTCTTCACCTAAAATACAAAGCAAACACTCAATCAATTCTCTAATTCTTTCAAGAAGTCAAAATTAAGACTTACATCTAATTTAACACATAAAACGGAGTGAAAAAGGATAAAATTACTGTGATGTCGCAGCTCACAAACAGTGACCAGCTGCGATCCTAGCCGCGACACGACTGGTGCCACGGCTCAGGCCAGGAGAAAGTAGGCAACCCATCCGCGGCTTCGAGTCGCGTCGCGAATGGCACCAGAGAGCTACCTAAGCCACGGTCTCATTCGCGGTGTGGGTGACGCAGCGGATGAGCCCAGGAAAACGCGATCTTTGCTCTGCAACAACCTAAAACCAAGTCTAACCTTCCTAACTCCAACTAACATCAACTAATCACCAACACAACTTCAAAATGGCATAAGCAACCAATTAAACATCACATTACTACCATCCAAACACAAATCCCTACAATGATTCATCAAGTATCAAACATCAAAGCACACCCATCTAACACTTATCCATTAACACACCAAAAGCCCCATCTAACACCCAACCTTAAGGCACATAGATAACCATTCACCCCTTCTTAAAGCCTAAAACACAACTACTTCTTTTAAACAAGCATCTAAGAGGGGAAAGGAATAATTACCTTGAGTTGAAGATGGAGCAACACCTCCTAAGCTCTCACCACTTAGCTTGACCTTGCAAGTCCTACACCTCCACCTCCTTCTTCAAGAAATGGGTTCAATTAGAGAGTTGGAAAGATGAGAAATTGAGAGAATGAGAGAAATGAAATTGGAAATAAAAGAAAAGAAGAAGAAGCCCTAATACATCTATCATGCTACAATCCTTTAATTACAATAAAGTCCCTCATCTATCAATTAACCTCTCTTCTTTCACTCTTCTTTGGCAAAATTACAAAAATGCCCCTAATGAAGGCCTTGGTGTTACACTGTAGCTGTCAATGCACTAAGGAGAGGTCAAAATGCTGTAGAATGGAATAAGCTTGTACAGAGGAAAAATTCAGTGCCCAAATTTGACTTTATCCTGTAGTTATTGTGTCATGAGAGGATGAACACTGAAGACAAACTGAAAGACGGGGGAATAAATACTAATGAGAGATGTCTGCTACGAGGAACATGCAATGAATCAATGGATCACCTTTTCTTCTTATGCTCGCTTAGCAAAGAAGTATGGGATTCTATCAAGTAAAGTGTTCTATATATCGTGGAGAATATGGCTAGAAGGAGGAGCCGGAATGGTTGAAAATACATTATACAAAGGATGATTTCCGGGGTCAAGTGAGAAGACTGTCACTCTCTACAGCTGTGTATCATACATGGGAAGCAAGAAAGGCTGCTTGTTTCCAGAACAAAAGAGCAGAAGTAATGAGATCATTAAAGTAATTGTTGAGGATGTGAGGAATGTAGCTGTATCTTGGAAGGGTATTGTCACACCCCACAACCAGGGTACAACACGCCACACTTTAGATTTTATTTCAAAATGTAAGGCACAAAATACAAAGTAAAATTCAAGAACTAACTACCAATTTATTTAAACATTCAAATTCTCCACAATAACTAAATTGTACACACCATTAAGTCACCACTATGCTAAAAACAAAAATACCCAAAAGGTATTTAAACTCAATAACAAAGTCAATAATGTTTAGGCAATACATGCCTTAATTATTCAATCACTAATAATTTAGACCAACTAATATCATAAGCAAACTACCAGCCTCACTGACTAGATCCTTCTTCAAACTCAAGGCTATGAGCTAAATCTGCAAAAAATAACATGAGGGCGTGGAGTGAGCATAAATAAGCTCAGTAAGTAGCTCATGTCCTCACCTATCGGGACGAGCACATTATAGATATTATATTTTCTTTTCATAAAATTCACATACTCTCAACATGCATATATATACATATACGAGTTAACAAAAAGGAAACAATTTTATACATATAGATACATATTTGTGAGAGGCATTCAATATCATTAACAGATTTTCATATCAATATCAAACTAACAAAGTCAATAATATCATAGCTAATAGTCCAGAGGACAGGCTTAAGGGTCCACTAGGGTATAATCAGCTAACCGGATCTGGCTCTAACTATTATATCCCGCTAGGAGGGTCCAAAATAGAACAGAAGTTCCTAACTATTATCCCCGTTAGGATTGGGTCCAGACAATCAGAGAATAGGGAACTAGCTCCCGCCAATATACCAAAGTTAACCATGAGCCAATAATAACAAATATCAAAATAATAATACAGGCACATACATTCGTAATTCTTTTCAATAAATAGCCACTCACGAATTTTTCATAGGATAAATCATTCACATATTATATGCTCGTACCGATTTTAATACGAATATACAATTTAAACAAAATCTCATTGTATAAAATCAACTTTCAAAAATTATGAGGAGGACAAGAACCACTTACCTTAACACAGTTACCTAGGGACACCTCAGGATTCCAAAGTTTCGTCACCTCCTTTCCCTACTGAGAATTAGACAAATCAATCCCTATAACTTTTACATAGTTTAACGAATAAGATAATCCCAAACCCCCAAAGTATCGTTAAAACTTAGTTATTATTATTATTTTTTTCATCTATATAATAAGATTAAAGTATAAACTAATATATCATCAAGTATATTCACTAAATGGACAATCAGTTTAAAGGAAACTAACAAAATAATTTAATAAATGAACAAGATCATTGGAACTATTTAATACCTAAACCAATTAATCCCTCGTACCTACTGTGAATTACGGCTTCCCGTTTCTTCCAATTGGCCTTATGATTGCAAGCCGTCAATTGACCATTTAAAAACAATTAACACCTTCTGACTCCAGTAACATAAACCCACATGCAAGCCTTCAATTTACTATTCAAACAAACACCCATTTCTTCCAATTTGGCATTATGACCGCAAGCATCAAATTGACCATTCAAAACAATGTAACATTGGCTCCAGTAATTCCTAAGCCTTGCAAGCCATATATTTTATTCTTTTGTCTTTTATTCCTTTTCAAGCCACGCAACATACAGTGGCCTCGTTTAACTTGTTTCTTGGTTTATAATCACCGAACCAATCAACTCCCAACTTGGTTCATTGCTATTTGATTTTTTTTTTTTATAAATAACGAATCAAAATCCCACCGATAATATGGCATCATATGAGATCAAAATACCACAACAATTATTTTGAAATCATGCCCTAATATAATACTACCCATATGAAATCTAAAATCACTAAGAAATTTTGAAGATACCTTGTTCACAATCCGTAGTGATCTCCTTCGATTCCTTCTACTCCCTCCTGTACGGTGTTCTCTTCCTCTCTTGGGTCATCTGATATCAAAGAACGTCGTATAAGGGTTTATTAGGAGTAGACAACGCGATTAGTAACTACCCAATTGTTCCTAATTGCAATTCTATTCTTATAAGTTTTAGTATTTGCATCCTTAGTCCCTATCTTAGGGGTTGCTAACTAAAAATAAAAAGTAGTAGTATTATTATTTTTATTTAATGACCCATTTTTTTCTGTTTTTTTTTTCCGGGTATTACAGGTATAAAAAGAAGTATGAAGAATTGGAGATCAGCTGTTGAATGGGGGCTAGCTCCAACAATTTTTGATACAGTATAGGGGAGTATAATGTAATAGTCAGCAGATGCTTGTCAGCTTAGCTTGAACTCCTAGCACGGAGATGATGTAACAAAAGCTTTGATTATCATTAATAATTATAAAAGCAGAAATGTTACCTTTAAAATATATATATATATATATATATATATATATGTGCAACCATTTTTTTAGTAGGAGTATCTTAAGTGATCGCAAAGAAATGAATACATGGCATTGATGATAAGCAACTAGGAGGAGATAAGTCTGTTTCTTTTACCTTTTTCCAAAAAAAAAAAAAATGGAGAAAAAATTTGGCGTATGCTTTCAACCGTTGTATGCTGCTTCCTATTACTGTTTTTCTTCCAAAATCAAGTCATTAAACCATCTGTAAGAAACAAAGGAAATGCTGATGTATCCAACAGAAAATTTAAGAAAATTATATGAAAGTCAATCTCTTTAAAGATAAACTAAGAAGTTTCTTGCATTGGCAAGACATCGACATTAAAACATATTCTAACTCCTAAATTAGTGCTTCAAAACCAGAAAAAATCATTAGCATTCGCAGAAATTAGTGCCATAACCTTATGACCTGAAACACAC
Source organism: Mitragyna speciosa (assembly GCA_024721245.1). Classification (NCBI taxonomy): domain Eukaryota; kingdom Viridiplantae; phylum Streptophyta; class Magnoliopsida; order Gentianales; family Rubiaceae; genus Mitragyna; species Mitragyna speciosa. The sequence continues at coordinate 28,234,025 of CM045557.1, forward strand.
AATTTGCAAATTGAAATAATGCAACTTTTCTGCTCCTCCAATGCTGAGTCCAATTGTTCTCTGCCATCGGAATGTTGACTTAGCAAGTTTAAATTAAGCAATCAAAATTGGAAATATTTAGTCAGCAGCATAACGAGTCCGTTTCTTGAAATTAGTGCAATATCAAAAAAGAAACAATCTTGTTTTCTTTTTTCCATTTAAAAAAATAATAAGAAGAAGAAACTTCAAGGTGTATGCATTCATCAGTTCTATCCTACTTACTCTCCAAAATCAATTCGCTTAATCATCTCCAAGAATCACAGCAGATATTAATGTATACAACTGAAATTGTAAGAAAGTAAAAAGTCAATCTACTCATAATAAATAACACCAGTATAAAAATTTGCTTCATAAATGGGCACATTCTTTTGTGCTTAATGCTTGAGTTGATTAGAAGTAACGAGGATTAGAACGGAACAAAAAGGGGAATACATGTGCACAAATCGTGGAAAGAAAACAACCGAACTAACAGAAGAAGTAATTTGGACTCCAGCCTGATATAAATTAACTTTGGAATTTGTGACATAGCCGCGAAATTGTACACGTTTTTTTATTTCCACCTCACTTTTTCAAAATTTGTCAAGATTCTGGCTGATTCTTTTGCTCTTGCCATGAATCGAGTCAGACCAATAGGTGACACATACAATCAACTGTGCACACTAGAAGTATTTGTTAAGCAATTGAATGTCTAGTGTTGCATTATTTTTTTGCAGGTCATACATCTCAGAGCCTTTTTAAGTACCTCCTCCTTAAAGCATCCATAGGCAAGTAACAAGACAAAACTTACCCGCTGCTAAAAGAGCTTCTATTGATGCATGTTATGACTCAGCTTTTTGAGATGGAAGGGAGTTATTTCATGATATTAATCTTCTCTCTTCCCTTGCTGTTTTTCATCTTGAAGCAATTCAAATCTCCATTTGCATCAAATTCCTCACGGCTTCCACCAGGGCCAACTCCATGGCCTGTCTTGGGCAATCTTGTTCATATGGGAATGGGAAGAAAGCCTCACGTAACCCTATTCATCTTTGCTCAGAAGTATGGTCCGCTCATATCACTTAGACTAGGAACTCAATACATGATAGTGGGATCATCACCTGCTGCTGCAATGGAAATCCTGAAGACACATGATCGGATTTTATCAACACGATATGTTCCTCATGCGGTGCCAGCTACTAAGGCCGAACTTGAGTCCTCAGCAATAGCAATGAATGAAAAATGTACCGATGGATGGAAGTACCTGCGTACCCTATGCAGAACTGAGCTTTTTTCAGGTAAAGCACTGGAATAAATGCCTAAGAAAGGCAAAGATTATGGAGATGGTGAAGTTTTTAAGGGCTAAGGAGGGCCAGCTGGTGAATGTTGGAGAGTTGGTCTTCACAATTCTGTTTAACATCTTCAGTAATATCTTCTTGTCAAACGATATTCTTGGTTTCGACGAAGAGATTGCAGATGAAGGACTAAAAACTGTTATAAGAGCAGGCATTGAGATTTTTGCTGCTCCAAATATATCAGATATATGTCCAATTTTAAGCAAACTAGACCTTCAAGGTCTACGCAAGAAGGCATCCAAGTTGGTAGCCAAAATGCGAGCTACTTGGGAACCCATCATTGATGAGAAAAGGAAACGAGTTGCTTCGTTGAGTCAACAAGATTTCCTTGACTGTCTCCTTATGAATGGTTTTACCAATAGCCAAATCCACCAATTATTTACAGTTTGTTCTCTCTCTCTCTCTCTCTCTCTCTCTCTCTCTCTCTCTCTCTCTCTCTCTCTCTCTCTCTCTCTCTCTCTCTCTCACACACACACACACACACACACACAGTGTCACATATGCACAAAGAAAAATGTTTATACTTCCATGTGGACGCTTTTGTAATGATCCATTGATGTTTCTGGATTGGTTACGGTACTGGTTGGACTAAGGTTGTCTTGATCTTGAATGAGCATATTGTTTGAACATCTCCTAAGTCTAAGCTATCCTTCCTCCCTAGAAATCTATGAAATCTTTTTTAGGCAGAAATCTATGAGCCTACAATTGGAATTAATACATCAGGGGACAAATTCCTAGTCTCTTCTAGGTTATCAATTTGATGCTATCAACAAAGTAACAAATGCAACGTTCACTCGCATTTAGTCTTTCTATCTGTGTTCTATTGATGTAGAAGTTTCTTTTGACCAAACATATCGGCACTTTAATGCTTCCGGGTCAAATAACAAAAAATGATAAGCAATTTGATCCTATCTACATGTTATCAGAATTTAAATGCCACAGTTCCGTTTGTTCATCTGTCACAGGAGTTGTATTCTGCTGGCCCAGACGCTAATACCTCAACAGTTGAGTGGACAATGGCAGAACTTGTGAAAAATCCAGAAATCATGACAAAAGTTAGTGAAGAACTTGAAATGGAAATCAGTCAAGATCTGCCCAAAGAGTTTCAGCTAATGCAGCTACCTTATCTTCAGGCCTGTGTTAAAGAAACCTTCAGATTGCACCCTCCTGTGCCATTTCTAATTCCTCGTCGTGCTCCTGAAACATGCAAAGTGATGGATTACACAATTCCTAAAAATGCTCAAATATTAGTAAACGTTTGGCCTATTGGACACGAGATCCTTCAATTTGGGATGAACCATTAGAATACAGGCCAGAGAGATTTCCAAATTCTTATTTGGACTATAAAGGGAATGATTTTGAATTCTTACCGTTCGGGGCTGGAAGGAGAATATGTGCTGGTCTACCCTGGCTGCAAGGCATATCCCATTGGTAGCACTGATTCATTTCTTTGAATGGTCTCTTCCTCAAGGAAATGATCCCAGCCAACTGGACATGAATGAAAAATTTGGTGCAACATTGCAGAAGGAACAACCACTTATCCTTATCCCTAAAGCAAGAAGATGAGAGTGGAGACCTGCAATCTCTATCCCTCTCCCCGCCGCCCCCCCCCCCCCCCCCCTCTCTGTGTCTGTGCGCTTTGGATGATTCATCGATGATTGTATTTTACTGTCTTCTTTCTTTTTCTCCGTCTGTGAATCTACGTCACCGTGATTGTCTGATTGATTTGGAAAGCTTTATTTCTCTTCCAGCAGAAAACAAAATTTTCAGTGTTCAGAGAAGCTTTATCATTAAACAAATTAAAACACTTATTAGATTAATAAAAGTAGATTTTCTGATCAGCAGTATCCTGTAGACTCTTATTCGGTGATGAAGGCAATGAGTTATCTTTCGGCTAAACTGTAATTTTTCAAACTACAAATCAATAGATGTTGATGTTTTAGCGTTATTAGATGCTATATCTTCCTTTTAACGCTGGGACATTGTTTCGAATTGTATCTTATGGACATATTTGTCAGCTAGAATTTTATTTCTCTGCATCAGAGAAATCTTGACTAGCAACTGCGTCAGTTTTGATTGCCAATTTGCCCGTAACTTGGGTATTCTTAAAAGCCTCTACAATCTGTGAGAATCGACAGCTTCAGAGATCTCTGTCTCAAATGATATATGAATATAATTGAAATCATTTCATGCAATTGATTAGCGACTCTTCTACTTCTTACGGGGTAATTTTTTATCCTTTGATTTCAAATAGGAAACATAAGTTTCTACTAACTCTTCGGCTTAAAGGAATCAAGACATACAGTGATAAAGAAAAACAGGAATATAGTGAACTCTTGAATAAAATACCAACCAAAATCACTTTATTTCTGACAAGTTTGAGCATCAACTACTACATTACTGAATAACATATGCTCCTGGAAATTTGGAAAAACAAGAAGATGACCCGAATTACTGTATTGAGAAAGAATTCCAGCTTACATAAAGAATCAAAGAATCAACAACAATGTAATGGCAAAACTATAGGATGAATTCTAGAAGTTTGCCTAAAACAACTTATCTGCAGAAGACATAAAACGACCTGTATCATAAAACTGGTTCTCGCCTAGCAGAAGACATATCTTATCTGCAATAAAGAATGAAAGAATGATGACAAACTCCTCTCTACCTACAAAGAATTGGCTATCTTTTCCTGTATGTGAGAAATGAAAGTCACGTTGAATATAAAGAAGAATCGACAAGACACCAATCAACCCGCTGAGTAAAAAGACGAAGAGCTGCCTGCAACATCAATTGACTCCCATGCTGAGATTGTGTAAAGAGGCTGATCCAACCAGCTCAAAGTAAGTGCAGCTCCATCCTCACCCTGCTTCTCCACCTTATAATTCTCGCAACCATACATCTTCAACAGCATTTGGCTCTGAATAATTTCCCTCTCCCCAATCTTAATCAATCGAAAACCACCCTGCTCCATCATTCTCACCCACTTTGCAAAACCTTGATGCCTTTCATATCTTTCTCGTCCTTCACAAGCAATGATATTCCTAATATCACGAGCAAACATGCCCTCAATCTTCATCCTGATTGGACTGTCTGGTGGAACGCTTTCTTCAAGAGAGTCGAAAATGGCAGAATAATACTTCAATGAATTGGAGAATCTTGTTACAAAGCCAGGATCATTGTGCTCCGCTTCTTGCTCAGCCATAAGAACAACAGTGGGATTTGTGCTACGAATGAGTCCCAAAAAATCCCTTAGAACTCCTCCGGTATTATCATAAAGCATCTTATGTAACTGAAAGATACAGTTGACAGCCACACTTTCTTTCTCCTTAACATGAAGCATCCAGAGCCTCACATCTTCCAACCTATCAACCACTGGATGGAATTCAAAAGGCAGATTCAACGCCTCAGCAAATCCAGCAAGCCTATCTCCTGTTTCAATCAACTCCTGTTTGGATTCGCCTATACCAGTAATTCTTACATGGCAGGGAGGATTTGTCCTAGAAGCCAAACTCTGAAACAGACTCGGCCACTGAAGCCCTTGCTTGATGTCAAAATCTATTATGTGAACCCTGTCTTTTCCTTCAAAAGCTCTCAACAGGATCTCATTCGACGTAAAATGTATAAACCTTGGAATTGGGCTCACCTGGTTCAAAAGCCTCAACGAAGTACCGCAATCATCATCAACACGATCAAGCTCCCGAGGTGGTGAAATGTGAAATATATGAGGCCAAAACCTAGCTACTCGCAGAGATAAGGCCTCAGTGAAGTAAGCAGTGAGGCGGCTTATAGGAGATCCCCCTGGAGAAGCAAGCTCCCCTAATCTAGCTATTAAATGGTTAACGGGGGGAATGTTCTTTGAGGCAATTGCTTCAGCACAAGCTACTAGTAAGCTGACAAGCTCAAAACCATCATGCTCCCTGTGGTTATCAGCACCATTATGGCCTGCAACAACCACAGCACTCTCAGTTGGATTGGGCCGTCTAGAGCCATTGCCAATCTCATGCTCTGAGTGTGTCTCGTCTAGCTTAGGAACCAGACCGTGACTCTCTGATGAAGTACTCGATTCAGAAGCCTCCTTCGCTGGACCCTGTCCAGTCTCCACATTCTTGTCACCTAAGTCTGTAATTTGAGTCACAACTGATTCCACCCAAGGATTGTGTGACAAAGGCAAAGGAGGCGATATGAGATCACTAGGCACAAAACACACACGTTCCTCCTCTCCCGAACACGAAAGAGAGAAAGGAATTTGTGGTGGTTTTAGCCCTGTAATCAATGGAACTGATCGAGGCACATCGAATGGCGGTTGTTGCAACCAAAAACTCCCACTCCCCAATTGGCCTAAACTCAGCTTCTTTTCTTCCTCTGGAAAATCATCAGACTTCACGTTTCCCCTTTTCCGCTTAGCTCTAATCATGCAGGCCTCATCATCATCATCATCGAATGGACCCTGTTCAGCAAACCTCTTCAAGCTCTTATTTTTCTCCCAAAACTCATCTCTGTTCTCTCTCCTACTACCCTCAATAAATGCTGCAGTCTGTGCAGTCGTCACAGAAGGAGGTAATCGGATATTCTGCTTAAGGGAACAGCTACTAGACTTGGCTTCAATAGGCTTCTCAACAGAAAGGCCAACAGGCCTAATAGGTTGATTCCTCGCAGTGTCTTTTCGTGCAAAACTACATGGCAAATCCAATCTTTGTGTGCTCATTGAAGGGAAATGGCAAGCTTGGAACTGTGCGGCTGCTTCACTCCTCAATCTATGCCTAGGTGACACCAATGTGGAAGAGCACCCAGCCAACATTCTTTAGGCCCCTTCCCTTCCAATGTTCCTTGAATTCTTTTTTTTAGCTAAACTCCAACTCACCCACCACCCTTTTCCTTCACTATGTTTCTCTCTTTTCCTCTCAAAAGTTTTAAAGAATTTAAAAGACTCAAATTTACAAACACCTTTCAATAAAAGCTTCTCCAATTGATATAAATTTGTTCAAGTAAATTTTTTTGTTTTAAGTGGAGAAATCAAGAGAAACAGCACAATGTCTCTACAATGTGAGTGTGTGAAGTTTGAAAAAATCAAAAAACAAACAAAAAAAGGAATCCGATGCCAAAACAAAACAACAACAGGATCAATTGAAAATTTCTGCAATATTTGTTTGTGTGTCCTATATGATGAATAAATATGTATTACAGTATATGTGCAATAAAGAATAATAATCAGCAAACATCAAACCAACATAAAGAATCAAAGAATTCAGAGACAAATATCAATCAATTTACCTACGTAAAACAAATAATCATCGGATTCCACAAAATCTAAACAAAATTCATTGGAAAGAAATGTACTTTTTTGGCTGATCAAAACTCACTTCGTCACTGAAACCGTAAACACGTCCTTGCACAAACAAGCAGCTGAAATAATCACAATCTGAGGACCCCAAAACACCAGTTTTAGACACCTTGGAAAACTCCATTCTAGCTGAAACAGGTATAAACCTCAACAAAAGCAAAAACCCAGAAAAACCCACCTCCAAAACCCCTCAAACATGCAAGAAAACAAGTAAAACCATCATCATCATCATCATATTACTCAATAAAACTGTCACTTCTCAGAACCCCACTACCCAAAAAGCTATAAACTAAAACAGGGCAGAGTTTTTATATATATTGAGGCAATTCTCACTCTTGACTATTTCTTTACCATCAGTCACCGGAGATTGGTTTTTACCTAAGCATTGGGATAAGAAAAATGATGGCCTGGTGAAAAGGATTTTCTGAGAAGAATTTTGTTTTGTGGCCGTTAGATGAAAATCAGGCGGTGGAGATTGGATAAAGAAAAATATGACCGTTGGAAGCTTGTCGGATGAAATATGACCGTTGGAGGGAGTTGGAATAGTTGTATGAAACTCTGGGTGTGCGTGTTTTTGTTGGATTTGATCACGTCCGATGCACGTGCATGTCTGCTGATATCCGTTCCACTCGACCGTTACTTCACATCATCATCATATTGCCTCTTTCTCTTTTTTTGGCTTTTTTCTTTATGAAATTTCCAGGAGATGAGAATCAATTCTTTTACTGTCTTTTAGCCCCCACCCCTCCCCCCCCCCCCCCCCCCCCGGAAAAAAAAAAAAAAAGGGATCAAACAAAAAAAGATAAGCATCCCAAATTGTAAATTTGACAGGCAAAAAAAGTTTCAAATAGCTCGATTGTAAAAAATTAGCTGATTATTTAAAAAAAAAAGGTCCTAATTCGAATAATTTGTATCTATCTCGAGTTTTAGGGAGCACAATACTTGTCATAAATATTGCATAGTTTGAGTTTTACTATCACTATTCTGGCAATCTTGCACGTAACTCTGTACAAAATATGATCGTTGACTGACATTAATGTAAAATTCAATTGAAAAGAAAACATTATTTTGGGGGGTTTTTGGTGCTGAATAAGCTAATAAATCGAGGTAAATGAGTGCCAGGTCATGGGAAAAAAGGGTTTTTAGTCAGTGTGAAAAGTGGAAGCCAGTTACGGTCTGTGTCTAATCTGCTGTCATGTATCAATCAAAGTACAACAATTCTACGTTAATGGAATAGAAAACTGGCAATACTGTAAGCAACTGGACAACAATGGGGACCTTCCTTCTGGGCTTCACCTGAGTAATTTCCGCAGGAAGATGCATTGAATTTCTTTCATAAAAAAAGACACGTTGAGGGCGTCTTTTTACCCTTATCGTTTTTTGATTTGCAAATGGGAAGGAAGGTGGTTGGTAGGCTTCTGTTTTATCTTTTAAAACATTTTTTTTGGGTACAAAAATCATTTTGTCATTTTACAGTTTCGTTTGATTAATCACTTTGCCATATGATTTTTCTATATACGTGTTTGATTATATGGCATAAAAGTTGAATTCAATTACCATCCTTGTCTATATTCCCATTTAATTGGCTATGGATATCGTAAAATCGCATGACTTTCCTATATTTGTCTTTGGTATTAAAACCAATCGAACCACATGTGTCCCATAAAAGAAGGAAAAAAAAAAAAGAGATATACAGTGAAAGACACTTCTTTTTCAAAAAAACAGAAAAAAAAAGTGACAGACTACACTTATATTGATTCTTGCATAGTCCTAAGGAATTTAAATGGGGAATTAATCATTCTAACTCTATAAGCACTCTGAATGTTACTGTAAAATTTTCTTCACATGATCTTGATTAGTACTAGTTTTACAAAATAACAGTGGCTAGTGCTAGTTTAACAAAACAACAGTGGCTAGTGCTCTATAACTGACTGATTACCAACCTCAACATTCATCAAAGTTAGAGACACCTCTTCTCTATATATATATATTTTTTTTTCAAAAAAGTTCTTTTTAAATATTTTGACCATATTCCGTTCATGGAATTCACTTCTAGAAATCGTAATTTTTTTTCTTTTCCGTTTGATGGACATTTAAGGAAAATTTTCTCACTATAATAATAATTAAATCTTTGAAAAAAATCTATGTAACCCAAGGATTTAAATGGGGGGAGAATTCCTTTTCCTTTTCAGGAGGTGTCAATGATAGGTTTAGCATCCTTTCCCAAATATTTTATTGCATTCCTTAAAATCTCAAGTTCCCGGACTTTCTTTTTTTTTTCTCCCTAAGAAAAGAATTCTTGGGCTTTTCTTTGCCTCATTGACTACTGAATTGCAAACAATCTCCGACATGTACAAATAAACTCCGGCCATTTTTGTGGGTAAATTTTGGATTTCACGATCCGCTAAAAAATCAGGACCGCCCACAAATTATTACTCTTCAAGGCTACGTATAAATGAGGATAAAAAGCTCCCTGACATTGGATAGTTATTACGAGATGATTAATCCTAAAAAACCTAAACTATGTTATCAGGGAAATGAGGACCGAAATAACCATAGGTTAAAGAAAACTTGAACAAATCCAAGTCAATTCAAGAAGAATTTTACATTTCCTCTATATGCTTGCTGGTAAAGCTCAAATTTGCAACAGCAAGGTGAGAGTTGAGGAATATCATTTTCTTCTTGTAAACGCTTCCGATTCATGTTCCTCACCGAATGAACATGATGTTGAAGATTAATCCAAGAAGGCATGGAACCCTACCCCTTCTTTTAACTGTCCTTTTCCCTTTACCTCAAATAAGAAGGGAAAAACTAAGCCAAAAGACAATAACGTTACTAACAACGCAGATAAATTACAACCTTCCAATTCCAGTTGCCAGAAATGACTTCCTAAAGTGAGTTATACTTACCTCAAACGGACAAGGAGAATTCTCTCCCCTCCCCCCCCAAAACCACAAATTTAAGGCCCTCTAACGAATACTCTTAACTAATATTTTTCCTTCACCAACTGAAAATGCACAATCTTCAAGAAACAAGTCTATGGAGTATTATCAGTCTCCCAATGATGGCGTCAATGTGCCCTGAACTCGTCCCTAAGTTCTAGAGTAGTCAAAATTTGAGTACGAGATAATAAGATCACAGGCACCCTATGTTGCTGTTCCTGACAAGCTGCAAATATGTACAACAAAATCTCACGTATGGCATTTCAAGGTCCAGATGAACTCGTATCCCAAGCACACAGAAAATCAATTTAGAAACTACAGAAGAATCCGCTATTAACAGGTAATCAGGTACTTGTGTAGCTATGATGATGTCCGGGAACCTGAGACATCATCCTGGGCAGGCACACATTTAATGACATCACTAAACACACTGATAATGAGAACTATAATGTAAACTGCTCTACTCAGCAATTCAGAAGTCCTAGAATTTGATTTAATAACTTTCACAAATTTTCAAGCACTGTTGAATCAACAATATGGTAGTGTATCCTGCCCAAATAATCAGAGAGTTCCATGGTCATGTTACATCCAGAAAAGCACAAACCAGTAAATGATCCAACAGTTCACCCATGAACTTAAATATCAGTCTATGTATTTCCAGATTCTAATTGTATTTTCCACAACTTCACAAAATGAACCTACTAGATTAACTCCAGAAACAAGGCTTCTTGCTTGCTTGTCAAGCCTAGTTCATTTAGGGTTAAGGTACTCTCTCCATCACTAAAAGCTTGTCGAGGATATGGTCTCACCTGCACAAACAATAATTACAGATTATGGTATGGCTCTTTACCCATTTTATTTAGCTTTTCCTTACAGAAAAATAGCAGCAGAAACAAAAGAATCTAATGCCCTACATTAGTACCATCTTCGAAGATTTGATTTAGTCATTATTGAATCCCGTAGTTATCACATAGATAGGACAACATTAGAGAGAACTCAAGGAACAGCCAGAATGACATTTACCAATCTGTATTTGCCAGGTTTAACCACTCTGCTGATGTCGATAAAGTCAAACAGGTACTGCAAAGGGAAAAAATAGAATAGATTAACACACTACTCCGAAATAATAGCAACAAATTTTAGACCACATAAATATACCTGTAGTCTATCAGATTTAAGAAACCGTCGACCTCTGCGGCTTCCATCCGGCATCCGCACAAGAAGGGTAACAGCATTCTCATCATTGGATGCTGGTTCCTGGGGAAGAGAAGCTTCTTTTGCAGCTAATTGTCTATCAACTTCCTGGCCAGCAAACAGAAACCAATAAGAAATTCTCTACGTAACAATTCCCCATAAAGCTAGCAATAGAAATAAAACTAAAGGGCTTCTATAAAATCAAAGGGGAAAACCATTTCAATGACATCACTGATGAGCAATGATTGATGGCAAAGCTAAGGATCTTACATATCTTATAAAGAGAAAAGCAAAAGCACAACACTGAAAGTAGGTAAACAAATTTCCAACATCAGGATAAGCTGTGTGTAAGACATAAGTGAAGCAAATGCTTCAGGCACTTTAAATGTCCTGTAATCTGTTCTTTGATATGTTGTGGTTAGCACCTTTGGAATCTCATGACCTAATACAAGGCAGGCAATACTTTTGATAACTGTACAACGAAAGAGAACTTCAAATAAATGTTTACCTGTTCCTCCTCCTGTATCTTACGTAGTTCCTCCTCCTTTCGCCTCTCTTCTGCAAGAGCAGCTTCAGCTTCTTCCTTAGCCTTCAATTCCTTCTCTCTGTCAGCTTGCAATGAAGCAAGATACTCATCATCCTGCTCAGAATCCTCACAGATTCAGTAATTAACAGATTGAAAACGTAAAGGCATTTTCAAACTCAGAAATGAAACCTGCTGTTCCCGTAATAAGCGCTGAGCAGTAAGAGAAGGAGATGGAGAACGAGGCATCCGCTGAGCATAAGGATTCATGCTCCTGCTTAAATCATTATGCATGAGATGATGAGGTGCAAATGGAACACGATACCCACTCCTTTCAGGAATTCCACCGAACATTGCAGCTTCAAGCATCACAGCTTCATCATGTTCCTCGGATGAGATCCCACCCCACTTCGAAGAAAGTAAATAACAAAATGAGATATATGCTTTTCAGCTAGCTTGCCTGTGTATTCAAGGAGATGTTCAGAAATATGAACTTGAAATAAAATTCAAGATACCTCATCAGAGGGGAAGTCATTTCCATTGACCCGTGGAGCATTGGGGTTATCCTGATGCCTAGGACTTGATTGCGGGGTAACATCAACTTCTTCAACATCTTTACCGGGGTCAACAGATCCACTAGATGCATGTCTGCCCCTGTGCCTAACCAGCGGTACTTCTTCTATATCTTCAGCTTCTTCGTCTTGGACAGAAGAATTGCCCACATGCAACCTAGATTGCCATCAAGTATCTCATTAGAAGATTGAAACATAAAACACTAAAGATAAAAGGAACCATGTCAAGAATATGCCCTCTAACCAACAACCCCCCGCCCCTGCACCCGCCCACCGGGGAGAGAGAAAGGGGGGGCAGTGGCAGTGCACCTGAAAAAAGCCGAAGAAGACTCAAGACATATGTATGCACATACAGAACATGGTGAGGAAGAAGAAGACTTCCAGATGATAGTACCTTGCATTATAAAGTATAAATGATAGTACTTTGCATTATAAAGCAACAGATGAAGCTTATACCTCCCATTTAAAGAGGATGATGATTTTCCATGACCCTCCGCATCAGCTGGTGTATGACCTGCCACTCCTGATACTCCAACTTCCCCTTCCAGCTTACGTAATGCCTTCTCTCTCTCTGCTGTCTGGATTTACTTCATGTCAAGAGGAGCAAAATGATAGTTACAAATATTTTGTACATCATAAAGTGCAAACCTTCAATGACAATGACATTGCATGTGCAAGTTCAGGATCCTCCAAGTGAGACTGCTGGTGGTGAGGCAAGGAATCCCTTAAAACCTGCACCATACAGAAATCTGTCAATATTGAAACTGAAGAAAGCTGAAGAATCACGATAAACTTGATCACATACATCCTGAACTTCAGATTGATGGTCTGACATTTGAGCATCCCGCTTAGAAGCCTCAATGGCAGCTCTAACCATTTCTTCCTCTATATCATTGCTGTAATCAGGCATATCATCAATGTCAGGAGCAGTTGGTCTAGAATTAGGAGCACCGGAGAAGCCACCAAATACATTATCACTTCCCCCAATATGCTGAGGAGCTTGGGTGACTGGACCAGCTGGAATATCTTCATCAACATCATCCTCATCAAATATAGCATTGCCATGAATTTCGGGGCCATGAGCTTGAGCAGTTTCAGTAACATTCTCAATAATTGGAGCACGATCTGAATGATCAGACTGTTCATTCCCACCTTGTCTTGGATGGGAAACAAATGGAGCTTGGCTAGTAACTGTACCACTATCAAATAAACTACTCCCAGAGTTAGGATCAAGAGGAGAGGAAGGATTCACGTTTCTATTCAAAGATGATAGAGAAAAAGGAGGTCTTTGCGGTTCAATTTGGACAGTATCATCAATGTCCATGACATCATCCTCAGTAGCAGCAACAGATGTTTGATGTGTTCTGAAGAAAGAGATAGAAATAGCTTCAGGTACAGATTTTAATATCAAATGAACGTTCACTTCACCTGCTGTTTTTCCATTTCTCCTTTATTTTGTGTCCTTTATTTGATTCTGTGCATGTTTTCTTTTTCTTGTATCGGATAAGGGTGGGGTGAGGGGAAAAGGGAGTACAAGGTAAAATGAGAAGGACAAAAAGACACTAACGTTGTTCTATCCCCTTCAGTGAAATGTGCATTGACAGCTTGATTGAGGTCGCCCCCATGCTCCTGAGAGTAACATACAAAACCATCACGTTAAAGATAAGAGATGAGGAAGTGAGGTTTATTGTATTATCCTTTCTCTTATTTTAAAACAGGATGCAGTGCACTGCATTGAAAAAAAATTGGGTATTGAAGTTGTGCATAGACAGATTTCACAGGCATTGGACGGCTTATGTGGATTGCTACCGCATAATTACCACACAAACACAACACCACAAGAACCCAAACACCAAGAAGACACAAATAACAGTGAGAGACAATGGTAAGAAGGAAGGTAGATTTCATATTCAGAAAGATAGACATCTTAACTGGTTTTACAATTATGCAACTGAACTTTTACCATTTCTGTTCTTCTGTTATGGTACAAATATAGTTGAGGACGTGTCACTGTCTATTTTTTAGTTACTTGGTTAAATGATGCACCTAAGGATGATTATAGCAACTTGGTCCAATTCAGCCATCCTTCAAAAAGAGCAAATTCTTAAACTTGAAACAATGCCAACCAATCATAGTTCCACAGAAAAGTAATGAATGGACCAGTTGACTAATAAAGCCAGGGCCAATAGATTTTATACACATAAAACCTAATACTTATGGTCTAATCGCTATAAACATAAACAGAGGCCAGTATAGGAGTGGCCAATAATAAATGACGCAAACAACAAAGATAATCGGACAGCAGGGGTAAATCACATGATAGTACAACAGAATGGCAATAAAATCTTACACATGTACAGCATGAATCTCGTGACATTATCAGAATACTCCAATAACGTAGGCACAAGTTTGACTTCATAATTACCAAACATTTGGCCACAGCAACATTCCACACTTACAAACATATAAAGGATCACAAACGCATGCATACAGTCCAGTACATTAATCTCCAATAAATGGAAAGCAAAGAACAAACAAATCAAATGGTAGCAGATAATCACCGATATGCAACAATCGAATGATGGACATGTGTACATCAAGAATCTTACATATAATCATAAGTAAATGCACATGATTCTGATATGACTCACTATATATATAAATGCATTATTGCACACATTCAAAATCACATAGCACACATACACACGCGCGCGCGCATAAATTCTGTAGTTAGTGGGTTGGACATGAAAAAGCACAACCTTTAGTTGCATTTTCACTACTCCTCTCCAATATAGGAGGCAAGCAAGTCCACCCTGAGCTTACACATAGAGCTTTACTATCGATCCAACTCTCATCTAGACTTGAAAATATAGTTCAAACAGTTAAAAAGCACTTCTTCTACAGATGAAAAATTAAAAAGCACCTTTTCAACAAAAGAAAAAAATGCCCTAAAAAATAGCTGCAACACTCATACACCGTTAACAAACTAATCATGGCACGATAATCTAGCTGCCCAATCAGAGCTACCCGAGTAAGATCCTCTGAACTCATTCTCCAAGAAACAATTCCCTACACGCATCAATTATTCCAACTTAATCAAACAGCAACTTCCTATCTAAAATTTTGCCAACAAATTTCTTCCAGCTAGCATTATGCTTTCCACTTAATTTCCCATTTGTCCCCGTTTAATTAATTAATCCACCAAGAATGAGTATGTCGATCTTAATTAATGCACAATTACAGTTAAATTTAAAGGAAAAATGATAAATTTTCCGCAGGTTTCTTAACGACAAAACACATTAGTTAGAAATACAATTTTTAGCAAAAATAGCTAAATTAAAACCCTAATTATTATTTAAATACAAAAATTCACCAAAAATTATTAACTATCACAAAAACAGAAAAAAATACAACTAATTCATCAAAAAATAAAAACTTAACCGATAATCAGAATCAATCAAGCAAAAATCGGATGAAAAAAATTACGTTTTTACCTCAAGTTTTTGAATTGCGGCAGATTCAGACACGCCGGTGATGCTCATAAACGTCTCAATTGCTTCCTGATTAGGTCTCGCCATTATCTGGAAATTATTATTAGTATTATTATAAAAATTAAGTTTTTGCTCAATAAATTAAAGTGAGAGAAAGTAAAAATAGGGAAATTTTTTTTTGTTTTTAGGCGTGTGGAATGGATATTTATAGGCGTACGATGGATGGCATTATGGTAAATAAGATGAAAGTCACTACCCCTTCTGAATCGGAGATGTCCCATGCTTCCCCGCTTCCCCTAGTCTTCTTTTTATGAAAAAAATAAAAAAAAAATTCAATGGATGTCTTGAGGGTTAAGTTGCTTAATTTGCTTCATAGACGGGAAAGGGTGTGCAATATTTTTACGCTAATGATGGTGTGGAATTAGAATCTTGAATACTTTATGCTATCTCTCTCTTTTCTTTTTTTTCTTTTCTTTTTTGTGAAGCCAAATATATGTAGAAATATTAACTTATATTAACATACATCTGTAAAGAATAATTATAGGTGGAGGTATGCTAATTTTGCTATTATAGTACATATATAAGTTTACAAGTTGAAGTTTACAAGTTCTCTGATAAGCTCATAATGTGTAATATGTTGTTACATATGTTCACAAGATGGCATTTGTATCTTGAATTTTTATTGTATTATATATATATATATATATATATATATATATATATATAACATGTCATTCTATACGTAATATATTGTGAGATATCTTGAGTGTAAGAAAAGATCTGTTACCTGTGTATAATCTAATTCCACTTTTAGGAGAAACCAATAAAATTTGGTTTCTTAAAAATTTTAGGAAACAAAAGAAGAAGACAAAGAAGAAGTGGTGGAAAAAGAAGAAGAAAATGCTCCCCAGATATATTTCCACAGACAGGCCTCCAGGACTGTAGGGCTCCGGCCCTAACATTACCATCCTGTTGTGGGCCTCTACATTATGAGGCCTCTCTAGCAAGTAAAACCATTTAATTGCAGGGCCGTATAATTTGAGGCCTCCGGAGTAAAAGAAACTCCAGAGCCCAATCGAAACGGCCCAGGCTGGATTTTCAATTGTCCGAGAATGATGGATAAAGATGAAGACCAGAGAAATATTGGCTCCGTTTGGATATGATTATTTGGAGTGTTATTTAAAAAAATTATTTGGATTATTTTTTGTTGACTTTTTGGGAAAAGTGAAAAAGTGTTTGAATGTGAAAAATTTTTGATGTGACATAACGGTGATTTCAAAAAGCGGACGTCCGCTCAATGAAGCCGACATCCGCTTCGACGTCCGCTACATTGTCCACTTCGTCATCTGATCTCAAAACCTACCAAAAATGAATCTTATTGTTACTGGCGATTTTTTCAGTTTTTCTAAACAAATTTTGAACACAAAAATGCTTGTTTTTGTGAATAATTACAAAAAAAATCTCTAAAGTTCATTTAAAATTTCAAATGAAAATTTGGTGGGAATATTTGGTGAAAAAAGTTTGACCAAAAATTTTTTGTACTTTTTGACCAAAAAATTTTTTCATGCCAAACACAATTTGAAAAAATTTTTCCCAAAAATCTCCAAAAAAGGCTATCCAAACACAGCCATTATTCTTCGCAACAATTAAGTCCACAGCTAATTGATTTTTGGTGTCAATCATGATTTTCTTTAACACTAAATAGTACAATGAATATATATTACATTAATGAACTTAAGTGTGTGAATTGTATAACATTGTAACATACCTATGTGATTGGACTATAATTTTTAGGTTAATGTAATTAATTGACCTTGATTCTCACTCCATATGGTATGAGGGCAAAGGCTTGACTTGAATACTTCACATGCTATTGTCATAGTTTCAAATTTAATTAAAATGAATTTTTTTTTTTTTTTTTTTTTGTGGTTGAAACCGATATCTCAAAATGTTATGCTTAACATTTGCAAACAAAATTACATCCAAACATTAGCAAAGGATAATTTACTAATCCAGTTGAGAAAATTAGCAAATTTTAATTGAAAAAATCTAGTCCAAAACAAGATATTTGACCAAAAAAATCTCAATTGGGTATCAATAATATGAGGAGGGTGAAGTTTGTATTGTACTCAAGAATAAAAAATAAAAGAAAAAACTGTTTACTCTCATATTGCCATCCACTAGCACTAGCTAAATACTGTTAGTCTAACAGCCAACATCTTAAGCATTCCAGACTAGTGCCACTCCACACTTGTAGGACGTTGGAAATTGAAAAGAGGAAAAAAAAAAACCCTCTTGCTTTGCAACATTTTTGGGTATAAAGATAGTGGTTTTTATTTTATTCTTTTTTCTACGTGCAAACTGCATTAAATGGTCGTGTTCAACAAAGCTGCTTGCAGTAAACAAGTTCACAAATCTGCATTTTTTCTTGTACTTTTTACGTCCTTGAAATCAGAGTAAGCTAATATACTATTGTGAGATGAACATGGGATCTGCCTATACACCAAAAAATAAGAGGAGAAGATGAAAGAATAAAAGAAAAGATAAGAAAGCAACAGGTTCAACTGAAGACAATGAACAATGCCACTATAGTACCTAGTTTCAAAATGGAACATGCAAGAATTGCTATTTCCCAATGGTTACTCTTTTTTTTTTTTTTTTTTGTTTTTGAGGAAGGTTACTCTTTTGATCAGAATAAAATGATCTTAGGAAGTTTATATTTTGACTTTTGACTACTAATCATGGTTTAGATTTTACGTTTGAATAAATGATCAATCCATAATCCAAGGTAAAACCAAATTTACCTAGTTACGTGTTACTTTCTTCTATTCCAAGCATATAAACCATTGCCCGATGCAGCGATCATGCATGTACGGATGCAGTTCAATAAAACCCTCGAGTTACCCGCTGACGCGCACTGTAGCAGACAGGAAACTGGTGACATTTTAAAAAAAGTATTAAATGCAACACCTGTATTGTCATGTGACACACTAAAATCAATAATTTATCTTGATGTGGTGATAGTGAATCATAATTTATATTATTTGGTGATATATGCGATTAATTCTGACGCATTACGTGACATACTACACAGCGCAAGTGGTACACCTAATACTTACAGCTTCTTTTGGTTTGAAGGGTCAACCATCAAATGGCAAACTTTTATGTGTCTCTTACTACTTTTTACCATAAGACAAAGCAGGTAATGACGATTAATCAAATATTTAATTGCACAACTTTTTAATATGGATGGCATCAATGGCTCCTCATTTTTTTTTTTGTAAATTTTGTTATGCCCCAAGATTCCTCTCTTCACCTTATGTAGAGTTGAAACAACATTACGTCGCACATTTAAAATCCTAGTCTACCCAAGTTTGATAGGTATAAAGTTATATCCTGTCCTAATTTTGGTTAGGTTTGAGTCTTTTAACCAGATCATATTTAGCTTTGTCATTTTTAGAAATTCTTTGATGTACCAATTTACGGGCAAGTGGATTAGACCTATGATTGGATTCATGGACTCAGACTGCCTAAATATCCATACTGTTGCGGATGACGTTAAGCAACATCACATGTATAATGAGAACACTTAAATGATTATAAAATTTACAAGTAAGCATGTGATCGAGTCCATTCAAACATGTCTGCTCATCCACGATCTATTTAACTTGTTTATTATTTGCTATTCTTTTATTGGATATGGTACATTTCTGGTATGCTACATTTTGTTAACTTAAATGGTAAGTGTTAAATATAATTTTTTTTAAATCCAATTCAAGAACAATAATGGATGAACAAAAAACAATAGTTCAAAGATATCAGACCAGGCCAGTTAGTTCAACTGATTGATTAGCAATCATCAATACACGCTTTACTCTTCATTCCGGTTTAACGTCATTATAAAAATAATACTAAACGTCGCTGGAATCCAATTAGAAATGGAATGACCTGGTTGAAAAGTTTTCAATTTTTTTTTTAATTTTTTCCCCCTCCAATATTACTCAACTAATTTTTTTCACTTGGTTTGGCATGAACTTTATAGTTAAAAAGTTGATGAACATATTTTGGTTTTTTGGATAAACCAGAATCCTTTAATCAACTCGAACCAATTGGACTGAGCAAACTTGTATATTCAAAGAATCACCAATAGATAAATCGGTTTTATCTCTCAATTTTAGGGTTTTCTTTTTTAGAAAAAAAAATTATTTCAATAGTTAATCTTTTTGTCTTTTTTTGGACAATCACCACATTATGTTGATTTAAAGACAGGCCTGTCTAGCTAAGCTAATGGCCTAGATCAACCTAAGCTCAGACAGCAGTTTTGCTCGTGATCTGCAACAAAATGGTCAACCCTCATATTTGGGGCGGCATGCCAAAAGCTAGACATCTGTTTTCTTGGAGATTAGAACAACATCCCATCATGCCATGATAGCAAAAACAATTAACTCTTTGACTACCTGAAGATCAAAACAAACAACAATGTTAACGAAGTTCATTAGAAATTTACTAATGCTAGCTGGTCATTTAATTGTTGACACATGGCTTCTTGGCTTTTCTTAGCCTTCCAAAAAAGGGGTTGTCTCCAAGGAGCAGAATATAAAATGATTTAGCATCTTGCTTGGTTGACAATACACACCGACGGGGTAAATTCTTGTATAATATTTTGATCATTTGATCAGAAATGAAAAGCTTGTCTAGGTTCTACCAAACCAAAAAAATAAAGAAAGAAAAGTATCTCTAGGGATTTTTCTTTCA
The DNA here is from genome assembly GCA_024721245.1 of Mitragyna speciosa. Lineage (NCBI taxonomy): Eukaryota > Viridiplantae > Streptophyta > Magnoliopsida > Gentianales > Rubiaceae > Mitragyna > Mitragyna speciosa. The sequence goes on from CM045557.1 coordinate 28,254,213, forward strand.
CAAAAATTATGTTTTTCAATATCAAGAATTAGAAAAAGAACGAAGGGAACCAAAAATAGGTGCCAAAATCTAGCAATTTTTTAACCTCAAGAACTTGAAAACAGGTGAAATGCAAGTCTAATTAATCTAGTGTCCTCGTTTGATTATTTTAGTTTGATTGGATATAGTTATCTTTTGGACTCATATTCGACTCCAGTGTTTGATTGAAATAAAACTCTCATAAAAAACCGATTATCAATGGGTGACTTTGATGGTACTGTAAAAGCTTAACTATTTGTGCATGCATGTGACTGCCCTCCATTTCAGGTACCCTAAATAATTAGATATTGTGATTTCGATTCTCGATAATGAAGAATGCCAACTTGACACAAATTTTAATCATGGAAAGATCAATAATTCCCATCTTCTGGCAAATGGGAACATTGAATCCCTCAAATGGGTCTCTGGGCGCCGCACAAGTGGTTCATGCTGATAATTGTACATCCTCGCTATCTTTTCTTTTTTAGGACATTTGTCTAAGTTGTTAACAATAACTAGAAAGAAGAAATCAGGGTTTTTATTTTCAGAATAGACTGACTAGTTTAATTGGAAATCAATCTTTAGTCCGTTCAATCCTAAGACAATTTCAATATTCATCTTCATTTGACACATATTCAATATTGTTTTCAAAATTTTTCTTGATTAGACCAAAAATTGGAGTTGGAATAATATTCTTGAGACCTTTTTCGAATATTTGCTCGTCAAGTATATGTTTATATTCACTTTAGCCAAAAAAAGAAAAAGAAAAAAAAGGAAAGAAGAACTATATATCTTTACTAAAATGCTCGACAAAAACTACATATATCATTTTTTATTATTTTGTGAGTACACAATAATAATATTTGACTAGAGGTTCTCCCTAGAGCTATTTTCCTGAAACATTACGTAAAAATGCATGCAGTAAAAAGTGATCGTTGTTCACTTTTCAGCCAAGTGAAGAAAAAGTGATCTTTTTTTTTTTTTTTAACTTAAAAGGTGATCGTTGCTCACTTTGCTCCAAGAATTTAGGTCCCAAATTGATAATAAAAATGTGGACCGAAGATCAGAAACTGATCATAGTTAAAGATCACCTCGTCATCATCTTATGCATATGAAGCAAACAATGTGGCCTATTGACCAGGATCATTGTCATAGTTTATGCAATAATGGACTCCCCGTGCGCACGGTGCAGACAGAAGGAACAACTTTGTCCTCAATTTTCTCTAGTTTCTCTTCCTTTGATGCATTCTGGACCATTTGTTTTAGTGTAATTAAGTCTTACAACTTCATTAGCAGTTAGTACAAATCAGACATGTGCTCAAGCTTCAAGGGCTGAGTTAAGATTCATCCTTGAGAAATAAATAGAGAAATAGTAAACTACTGCTTGCCAATGCTGACTTGTATATCCAGACCTAAGCTTGGCTAGCAAAGAAAAAATTTTGGTGGTCCTCTCAGAGGCTCGCAGAAGTAATTTGTGCAATGGTGCACATAAATAAATGCATAGTGTGTTCGACTAACGATATTTGTCTTGCTCATTTAGACTTTTCTCTATTGATGTACATATTGTGTAAGACGATGTACTTGTAAACATATATTGTATATTAGTGAATATCTATCAATATATCGTGCAAGTAACTTTTCCGACCCCAAATCGCTCTCCTCTCCCTTTTTTTCTTTTTAGTAGGAGAAAAATTTTCACACAATAGATTACATGGTTCTTACCAAATTTGGTTACACTTGCAGAATTACTAGTCTAACTTATTTAGATTTTTCTTCTTGAGTAGATAACTCTTTGGTAATCTACAACCACTAGTTATTATAAAGCTTACTTAGATATCCACTTAGCTACTTTTTGTCTTATCCTCGACATAATGTTGGTAAAACACCCCCAAGAAGCCAAGGAATTTCTTTATCAAAGATTCTATAACTAAGCTAAAGAACTAATTAAAAACACTTTATTCTTAGACTGATCACTGATGGGGAGGATTGCCATCTCAGCTAAACAATATCATATGTGACTACCCCGATTTTGTGTGGGTCCTGGCGATCTTATTTGTGCACTATACCTACAATACAGGCAGGATTAACCTAGTCCAACAAGACATATACAATTATACATTAAACCCCTTTAAGTGTTCGCCCAGAGAATTTGACGTCATAGTATATATTCTCTTTTTAATTATTAGTAAAATTGTTTATTGTTCTGAACATCAAACTAAGAGGTAATTAGCTATCTTTTTTGTTGTGGCACTCCTTCCTAAGGGAACCTTTTGCCTTTCTTAAGCAAGGCCTCAGCAGTTAAGCACTCTGTGTCATCCTCTTCAGCATTTATCCATTCAGTTAATAATTAAAAATATGACTTAAAATTTCTTGATTCTAAGCTTCAAAGAAATCACCGATGGCACGAATCCGCGTGTTTTTTTTTTTTTTTTTGTTCGCATCTCTTACGTAAACAAATGCAAGCAGCATGTAAGAATGGGGTGCAGCTCAACTGCTGAATATCAAGCAGCATTAGATGCTTTAGGCAATTTAGGACGAAATTTCTTAGCACAAATAAATAATTCAAAAGAAAGAAGTCTTTTGTTACGTTTTTTGAGGAAAGAAAATGGCATTGTCACCCTTGGCCATTAGGTCCATTGGTACAATAGCCATTTACGCTAGCACAACTTGGTTTAATGTTTGTCATCGCTTACCAATATGAAACCATTGTAGTTTACACTAGTACAACTTGCTTCGGTATTTGTTTTCACTTCTCAATTTTAAGTTTCAATTGTGAATCATATGCCATTATTTAGACTCATTCTTATAAGCCAATCAAAACAATTTTCTCATCTTTCGTATATGAAATAATTTCGGAATATTAGACGCTCAAACAAACAAAATACGTTGGTGTGATGCAGAATTAAGTAACACGACAGAAAAATAATAAAATTTTTCAAGAAATCGATAAGTTATCAATAAATATTATCAGTTTGTTGAAAATTTATATCTCATTGGCATTTTACTGAAGTTCAAAGCCCAAAATATGCCCTTTGACTCGAAGGTCTGCACACGGGGCATTAAATAAAGCAAGCACCAAAATCAGTTGCAGATAAAGTTTTTGAATTCCCAGTCTTAGGGCCTAAACAGATTTAAATTCCATTCTCCTTTTAGCTAATTAATGTACATTTATCCCCAGTCTTAGGGCCTAAACAGATTTAAATTCCATTCTCCTTTTTAACTAATTAATGGACATTGATGAATCATGTCCTCTACTCTTGCTAAGAAGAATATATGACCTATATTATCTGAGCAAAAAGCTAAGTGTAGCAAATAATGGCTGGTCATGACTCATGATGATTCACAGTAACCTACCTATATCTAGTGGTTGAATGGTTACAAGTTTATATGCCCGTGGCTCAAAGGACTAAAGGGGTGGTGCTCTATGTGTTGAATTGTGGTTTTAACTTCAACTAACTTGGTTTAATTGCCCACAGTAACGAGCTAAGAAAGATTTTAGCAAGATTTTAGTTCATACAATATAGCAGATATAGTTGTTGCCTGCATATCCTCAATACTTCATGTGGAATCACCAGTGATGTAATTAAGATTCCAAATTTGACAAAATGTTGGGAGTACAGCTCAAGAAGATCTAGGATGAGATCTAATCCTTAAAAAACTAACAAGGGATGATTAAAAAGAAAGAAACCCAAAAAAAGAAAAAGAAAAAGGAAGACATGTTCAAATCCGTGTTATCTCTATGGTAGCATCAATGTCAGGTTGTTAGTACTAGTATTTAGTATAGATAGATATATAAGGAAGATTTATGATAAAATTAAAATTATTTAGATTCTTGTACTTGTATGATTCATGAAAGATTGGTTTCATACTCGTTAGAAACAGTCTCTAACTTCTCAAATCTAGGGAAAAAGTCATCTGTTTCTGCTAAAAGCTCCTTAAAAAATGCCATTATCCTGCCTCGTGCTCCTTCATTTTCGTGTTCTATGATGACCCTTCACAGTTCAAGGATGATGAACCAAAGAATGTGAGAAAGAGAAAGAAAGGAAGCATCCTGTAAACTTCATCGTCATGCTAGGCTTTTACATAAATTTTTATAATATGCCCCCGTTGACAAAGGATAATAAGCAAGGGGATAGTTTTCTATAGACAAAATTAGCCCGGCAATTCTCTATTCTATCTCCAACTACTTGTACAGCTTTTTGAGCAACCAACTTCTTACACCAAAAAAGAACCACCTTTCTTGCCCTTATTTTATTACTTCGTAATTCTGGTTTGCCTATTTAAGTACTCCATTTTGTGGATACGGAGATATTGCGCCAGCAGGTCTCTCTCATTCTCTGTCTTCTCTCCTTAATTCTAAATGTACTCAGTCCCCCTTCATTTCGACTGCACCCTCTCTTCTTTTCTTGATCAATAACAATTTAATTATTCAGTTCCTTCTCTTTCAAACTCGCATATATATCAGCATTGCACTGCTGTTTTGAGATATTATCTTCCTTTCTATATTGTTTTGCTCAGCTAAGATGTCAATAGCCTTGTGCATTGCTGCTGCTTTCATTGTTATCAGCATTGCACGTTGGGTTTACGAGTGGAGGAATCCCAAATGCAAGGGAGTACTCCCTCCAGGTTCTATGGGATGGCCGCTTCTTGGCGAAACACTTAAATTCTTTGCTCCCACCACAACTTTTGATGTTCATCCCTTCGTCAAGGAGAGAATGAAGAGGTAACATAAATTATGTGTAATCACCTTGTTTTAGCTGTAGTGGATCATGTCAAAAGAATCCATTCACATTGCCATTGTAAATATTCTCAAATGTGATCCCTTATTCGGCTCTGTTATTTCAGGTATGGTCCAATATTTCGAACTAGTTTGGTTGGACGGCCTATTGTAGTATCTACAGACTCGGATCTTAATTACTACATCTTTCAACAAGAAGGACAATTATTTCAGAGCTGGTACCCTGACACTTTCACTGAGATCTTTGGAAGGCAGAATGTAGGTTCATTGCATGGTTTCATGTACAAATATCTTAAGAACATGGTGCTGAACCTGTTTGGTCCGGAAGGCCTGAAAAAAATGCTCCCTGACGTCGAACAGGCAGCAACTAGAAATTTAAAGCGGTGGTCAAGTCAAAAATCTGTGGACATGAAGGAAGCAACAGCAAGTGTGAGTTTACATACACTTATTGTCTATTGAACTTCATCATTAACTTCCAAATTCAGCTCAGCTAATAGTATATATACTTTGGTGTTACTGCAGTTGATATTTGATCTCACTGCAAAGAAATTAATTAGTCATGACCCAGAGAAGTCGTCAGAGAACCTAAGGAAAAACTTTGTAGCTTTCATACGGGGTTTAATCTCTTTCCCTGTAAACATTCCTGGAACAGCCTATCATAAATGCTTACAGGTATGCCAGAATTTCACATGGTATGACTGTTATTTTCGTTTTCTAATATGTTTCCTATTTATTGCAATAATGAGTGCTGCAAATTTAACTTATATCAAATCATTTCAATTGAAGCCCTGATTGCAGTCAAGCACATGATTAATACGTTTTTTTTTTAACTAATCAGGGAAGAAAGAAGGCAATGAAGATGCTGAAGACCATGTTGGAGGAAAGAAGAGCAAAGCCAAGAGAGCACCAAAGTGATTTCTTTGATTACGTCCTCCAAGAACTTGGGAGAGAGGATACAATTCTTACAGAGGCTATAGCTCTGGATTTGATGTTTGTGCTGCTCTTTGCCAGCTTTGAAACCACTTCCCTGGCACTAACTTTAGCCGTAAAATTGCTACTGGAGCACCCATCGGCGTTAAAAAAATTAACGGTAAGAAAGAAGGTTTAATTTGTTGCTGCAAATTTCAAAATGTGTGATATAATGCATTACTAAGTACTTGTGTTGTTGCCTTTGTGAATGTGCTGTGTCACTTTGCAGGAAGAACATGAAGCAATAATTAGGAAGAGAGAAAATCCAGATTCTGCACTTACTTGGATTGAATATAAGTCGATGACTTTTACATTTCAGGTGGATAAAGCACCATCAACTTCACTTGTTCACTGTTTAAATAATTAAGCAGTCCATATTCTTACTAATCAATCTCAATCTGCAGATTATCAATGAAACAGTCAGGCTGGCAAATATAGTTCCTGGAATATTCAGGAAAGCACTAAGAGATGTCAATTTTAAGGGTATGCACCTCAAATTGATTGTCCAAAGCTCAAGAGTTGGAAGTCTTAGAATTCCCATGTAAATCTTACCTTAAAAAGCAAAAATCTTGGTGCAGGTTATACAATTCCAGCTGGTTGGGGCGTTATGGTCTGTCCTCCAGCTGTGCACCTAAACCCTTCAAGATATATGGATCCCCTTGAGTTCAATCCATGGAGATGGGAGGTGAGAAATTATGAATTATCCACATCTCTGATCTCTGTTAGCTGCCTAGTCTTTATCTGTAACATTTCACAGTTAACAACTGACAAGTTTTAACCACTTTGCAAGCTTGTCGTGCAAAAATTCAATATTGCATACAAAGAGCAAGTCTTCAACAAGTTTCCAAACTCACTTCTTACAATAAATCTAATCTTATGCAGGGAGTCGAATTGAATGGTGCAACTAGAAACTTCATGGCATTTGGAGGAGGCATGAGATTTTGTGTTGGAACAGAATTCACTAAGTTGCAAATGGCTGTCTTTCTCCACTGCTTGGTGACTAAGTACAAGTAAGAAACAACACCATCCTTGGTTGATACAACTAAAATAGAGAAAAACAACACTATCTTTGGTTGATACAACTAAAATAGAGAAAGAAAACTAACTGATTTCCTGTCCAAAACATTATCTCAGGTGGCAAGGAATCAAGGGAGGAAATATTATACGAACTCCTGGTTTACAATTTCCAAATGGCTTCCATGTCCAGCTATCTGAAAAACTCAAATCAAATCAGGAAGCGACATAATACGTTAAACGACGATGATGCTCAGGCAAGTCGTGATGATGGTTAAAGGCATATGCAATGAGATACTGTCATTAACATCCTGACATACGGGATCCATATTCTAAATTTCCAAAATAAAAAGGTAACAATTGGTTGAGTACGGACGAGGAGGAAAATGCAACAAACTTCTCTTCCCTCAGATCATGGCAGATCCGAGGAAGTTTTGCTCACAATATGCATCAGTTTTGGTGGTTATAGATTTGTATGTGTAAAATAATAGGACCAAGAAAAATAACAAACAAATAGAAAAGAGAAATATCTCTTTCCAAATCAACTGTATAATATCTTCATCAATGTAAAAGTTCATATCCATGTAAGAACCTGTTACAAGTAACATATACATACATATGTACATACATATATACACATATATATAGACACATGGTCAGACTGTCTTCCACATATCCCTTGTCACATGTAAAGCAAATCTGCATCTAAATGTATTCCACTCTCCCCACACCCCCTGTAGCAATCAAACATAAAGGAAAAAAGAGGTTCGCTCACAAAAGACATTCAAAGGAGACAAAAATAACATCATCCAAGAGGAAGGAGAAAGAGGACCTAGACACATTCCTATGGTGATAGACAGATTTTTCCTATGAAAATTGTCAAAATCAAATTTTCTTTCATACATTCCACTTTCCTTGGACATTATAACACACATCATCCAAGGGGATTTTTTTATGCTTTGAATACTTTTCTCTGATTCCATCATGATGCCTCATGCCCATAGTAATTCCTTGGGTGATTTCTGTTTCTTTTGCTTGCTTTTGGCGACCAAACTTTTCATCCTTTGTGAAGCTCTTTGTTTTTCCATGTTTGTTGTGCCTGTCTTTCTGAACATGGTGGAGCTGATAATGATGGTTGGTTTCTCCCATTAAATGATTGTGCCCATGATGATTGCGAATACTTCTCCGCCTTTTATGTGGATGGTGTTTGTCAAATCTCTCTTCATGCTCATATTTCTTTGTTAAATAAGATTTTGATGAGTCCAAATTAGCATGATACTTCGACATGTTACGTCTCTTTCTTTCAGGAGGCCAAAGATGGTCCTCCAACCAGTCATAGAAAGGATCAAATAGTCCTTTCTGATGTAAAAGCCAAAACAGCACTATAACTGCATTGAATGTGAGCAATATATGTATCAGATTCTTTATGATCTAGAATCTGATATTCAAATTCAACTCTTTGCAAAATGCTCCAGTAATGAAGCTGGCTACCTGTTGGAAAAATTGCCAATAGAAGAACAAATAACACCACCCAACTCATACAAATGTATTGTACATGACATCCAAAGTCAAAAAAACCAAAGCGTTTGTTCCTGCCATCACATTAAACATGGTATTGTCTTAAAAGCAGATGGAGCATTACAGAAGATTAGAAAAGAAACTAACAAGCTAGTATGATATATCGTGCAAAAAATATTACTGGACTTTCTAAACATTATTCATAAATTATTGATAAACAATGAATTTTATTTCTTAGAATTTGAAGACAACATATAACTGCAAGACAGGTAGGCACAGCTAGGGCAGTAAGATGCATCACATTGCCCAAAATAAAATAGAAATAATTAAATATTTGCAACCATGGAAAGGAAGCAATTATAAAAAATGTTAAGCAATTGAGCATGCAACAATAGAGACGAGTAATAATGACCAACGCTTAGACATCAATAGCATTCCTTTCTTTGGTGCAGTCGACCAGCCACATAGCTTTCTGAGAAAAAACATACCTGCAACTTTTTCCAGTGACAAAATCTTTTAGAACACCCCACAATTTGTTCCAAAGCTCCTCTACAGATTCAAAAAAACCATTTACACTCGTCTTTGGAGGTTGAAATGGAAAAAACTAATCCATTCAGTCAATAGTTACCGCAAATAATTGCACATGATCATCTGGCATTTTCATCAGTTGTGATCCACAAAACTATTCAATTTAATAGACAGATAGATGATGAACTGAAAGAAATTGGTAGGAAAAATTGGATCTGGCAAGAAATTTTCTAATACCTTATCAGATAATAATGTAGGTTTAAACTTAAAATCTAAGCTTTTCTTCTCTTGGACATTATTAAGTGTTGTCTAGAGTCTGAATTGATTAGTATGACAATATGAAAACCAGAACCTGAGGATTTCTGTTCTGTACGATCTAGAAAATCTGGATTTGAGGGGATTACTACTTCCATAAACATTTCAGAGGGCAAAAAATAACAAGGGCTACTTATATTAAAGAAAGCACCAATTCATGACACGCTAGAAGTTTTTTAACCAAAGGCCTATTCCTTATTATTCCTTAAGGATCAAAATTTGCCTTTCCAGTGCCTTTTTCTTGTTTTTACTTTCTCTCTGTAGCCATTCTTGTCTTCTTGCTCAATGACGTGCACAACAGATCAAAATCCAGCCTCCTTAAGCCTAAACTAAGTTTCAAATCTTGGCTGTCCTGCTAAATGATGCTGTTGCAGGATTGGTTAATAGTGGAATTAATCATAAACAAGCTGAAACTGTGACACCTCAACTTAATTGTTCACACAGTAGTGTGGATATCCTTTCATTCCTTTTTGACAATATCTTATCAGCTGAGGGTTCTGTTGGTTTTATCTACTTCTGTCTCAACATAGAAGATGTAATCCTCATCCACAGCCAAACCTGAGATCCATTATCAACAACAGTTGATGTAGTTGTGAACTGACATTCAGTTTGATCAACTTCACTAAAAGCAGAATCTTTTAGTATGGCTGCATTCAAGCAAAAGATTTTGATTAAGTACTTGATAACATGTTATGCAACAAGGATAAGTTCAATTGAGCTAAAATTGGAACCGAACCTGCACAGACATATCTTGATGCTTGGTCAGATGTTGGGTACACTTTGAATGATCTTGTCAGTATTTCATTTGGCTTCATTATGCAAAATTGTTCCTGAGACAATGATAAAAATTCACAATCTGTTTACACCTTGATCAAGGAAGCAGCATCTAAGCAAAAGCTGAATTTTCATTATTTAATAAGTACCTCCATTTGGCTAACCCCTGTTGAGCAATCAAACTGCAAAAAACACAGAAAGAAGAAGACAAAGAAGAAGATGAAGCTATCCAAATAGATATTAACCCGGGGAGAAACTTATGATGAATATTACAAAACGCATTTTGCATAATTTGACATACCTAATTGATTCTCAATTGTTATGATATGCATAATTGATACTCAAATGTCCATACACAAGATACAGCAAAACTCTACAGAAACTATTTTCAAACATAAATACTAATTATGAGTCAGGAATAAAACACTGAAATTGCTCAGTAATCTAGCGCTTTACAGCTTCCCCAAAATTCTACCCCTCCCAGAAGAGAAAAGAACACATAGGAAAAAGAAAGAAAAGTGTCAGTTGCAACTTTTTTTATTATCCTACTGCATCGCCGCCAACACTCTATTGTAGATATTGCAGCCTAACTTTCAGCAGAAGCTTGCAAATAAAGTTAAAGTAGAATAAACTGCGAGCCTCTGGTTCTGATAAACCATAGACTATCATAAACAAAGGAGGATCTATGTCTAATTAAAAAACTACATTATAATTTAAAGAATTCTTTACTCTTGGTAAGCTTCAGTTCATCAATATATTTAAAAAATATTACAGTCTAAGGAAGAAAAAAAGAATGTTAGAAAATAATTGAAAAGTTCTCTGTTATTCATAAACAGGAATGTCGAACATTTAGGAACAATGTCCACAGAATCAATTTAGCACCTCTACATTGTCTAAAACCAAAATAAAAAATGGAAACAAGATGTCAAAACGACATTCAGAACCCTATCAATAATACCATCACTTACCTCCTAGTGCAAAAGATGAAAATCAGGACTCAGTAGGAGTGTCAGATGACTCATTTACTGTTAGGCTATAGGATGCTTCTATTTCACCAATGTTTTTCGTTGTGATTGTTGCAGTACCGAATTGAGTCAGAGCTTCAAAAGTTGGGACAGTAATGCTTAATATTTTCCCAGGACTCCTACAGAAGATCCAAAAAAGAACATAAAACTTTATCATCTTTGTCACCATAATTATCAAATTAAATTTTAATAAGTTAATCATTAAGTTTCCCAATCACTTCAAGTGCAAAACATAAGAATCATCTAGGAAGACAAGTATGAAAAATCACTAAATGCACCATGCATGCTTAAAATTAGAATATGGTGATTGAGTCAAGCAAGTACACATAAAACATGGTCGATAAAACTAGGCATATTACGTCTGATAGACATATTCTATATCGTCAGCACTCAATTCGATAACAAGGTTAGTATTGAGAACCTCAGTGATTCCTATGGAGAATGCCTGACCACCTGCATTCTGAAGATATTAGTAGATTATTAGAAGTCTGAAAACTTGCATCACACTGAACTTGGAAAGTGACTATTGCTGAAATGTAGCTGGATGCTAGTTTATCCTTTCAAACCTTCCTTGCACAGTATAAAGTGGCACCTGATTTCTACTAATTCTGTTCTGGTTAGCCTGAAAGAAGAGACTAGTAAATATTTGAAATCAACACAAGCTGTAGATGAACAGAAACTCAAAATACTAACAAAGTAAAAGGACCACTCCCATGCTCAGCCAGTAAATCAGTCCTCAATGCATACTAAAAGAGAATATTGGTAAGACAATGAATAATTAGCTTTCAATATCAGTAATCAAATCAATTGAGTACTGGTACTGATATTGAGACTGTTAGAGAAATGAACTAAGCTCTGACAGACATAATTCTTCATAAAATGTTGTTATAACCCAAGTTTAGGAGAGAAATGAGGAACATATGGTTCTAAAGAGTAATTTTGCTTACATCCCAAAAGTTCCAGAGCTGATTATGAAGGCAACTCCAATAAGTCAGATTATCAATATGAACAGCAAATCAATTGAGTACTGATATTGAGACTGTAAGAGAAATGAACTAAGTTCTGACAGACATAATTCTTCATAAAATGTTGTTATAACCCAAGTTTAGGAGAGAAATGAGGAACATATGGTTCTAAAGGTGTAATTTTGCTTACATCCCAAAAGTTCCAGAGCTGATTATGAAGACAACTCCAATAAGGAGAGAAGCAAAAATCTGGTTGTCCATTGAAAGCCCCATAGCTAACACCAATTTTGTCACATTCAAGACCATCCAGCATAAATCTGACTCTTTCAAGTAACATCCACATAGAAAAGTTGCTTCCCAGGTCACGTGGTTTACCAGGAACACCCTTTAACAAGAGAAATTCAGAGTATTGGTCAACTACAACTAAAAGGACATCACGAATGTTGCCTGGCAAGAAGTCAGTCATTAAATTCATTACAGAAGCGAGTAGAAAACAAGTTAGAGGCTAATGCTTTCCAAAAAGTTTTGAATGACTTGAAAAGTAAAGCATCAAGTTATTGCACTTGAATCTCTTTCCTATTGTTCCAAGATCTTTCACAATCAAGAAACATCTTAAGGAGAATTTCCTCACAAGTACTTTCCATAGCTCCCAAAACTCTATTAAGTATCCTCTACAAAATATGACATTGTTATTTAAAACTTAAATGCAAATACTAGGACACAGAAGGGTAGGTAAACCAACTGACAATAAAGAACATAAAAAGCTCAATTGATTCTTGTGATAGAAACTTAGATTAGTCCACCATTTGACTTAAGTGCCTTCTTGATGTAGACAAGTAAAAGCTATACCTGTCTTGGGACAACAAGGTAGAAATTCTCAAATGAAGGAATACTTGTGTACCCAACATAATCACCAACAAGATTAGTCTTCAAAAAATTATCACTTGATGTTGCAGTTCTATTTTCAGGACCCAACAGCAATTCCTAACAGCAAAGCACCCGCACCAGACAAAAGAAAAAGTTAATTCCCAGTAAAAGGAAGCAATTGTGGAAATACATATGGTAATCAAATCACACTTCAATACTAAAAAGTAAAATTTATTAATAAATGCTTACTAAAATTCTAGATCTTGTCTTAACTTCAATTCTTACTGTAAATCCAACTGAGCTCTGCCCAACACCAAATACATGGAACCTAAATGTAGAAAATACCCACTTAGGTTATTATCAACTAACCACAAAGTAGATAATGACATAGGCTACAAAATTTAGAAATCTATTACTCAAAACAAGGCATTTATATGGTTAGAAGACAAAATCACCTGGGAAGCCAAAACTTCCGATATGCACCTCTATATCACTAAGAATAATTTGGTCTTTGAGTGTCATGATTTAACATGTTTTATGCCCTAAATTCTTCTTAAAAACATAATCAAACATATTTGATCAGAAAATGGAACTGTACCAATCACCTGGAAACCGAAGACAATGTGCTGTGTTTGCCTTCCCTTTTACCATCTTGTCAACTAATTGAAGAGAAAGGTAAAAAAAGAATGGATCAGTCCAAATTCTTTATCTCAAGTACATAGTGATTACCAAATTCTGATTTCATATATTCACAAAAGTTTCCACAGGAAGAAGGCACCCTACGCTCATCTCCACAAGGACAACAGGTGGGCTAGATGCAGAGATGACAATAAAGATTTCCCCAAAAAAAAAAAAAGATAAAGAAAAGGTAAATTGAATAAGGATAAGACACACAGTTGAATGGTCCAGCCAATTCAAACAAAGCTGTATATATTAAAGGCTTAGCACATTAGACACCTGTTGATCTTCATAACATAAAAGCTCAACAAAGGCCTCTCAAAATCGCAGTTCATTTTGATATTTAGTTGCGTAGAGATGTATTTCATATCCTTCACGTACCCTGGACAAATTCCTTATAATTCTCCATCCATTGACCACAAACTTTAGAAGAGAAACATCTCAACTTCTTTAGAACAGGTTTTGTTTATTACTATAGGCTTTCTCCAATCAATTTGGAATGTACTAAAGCTACGAGGGTTAATTGGAACCTTGAGGAAGCAAGGAGAAAGCACTTCAAAATTAGGTGATTGTTATATGGTATCTTAATATTTTCTTAAAAATCAACCCATTACCTCTGCCATGCAGCTTGAATATTATATATTGATATCATTTATTGCATTCTGCACAACTATATTCCTGAGTTTAAAAAAAAAATGAAAAAAAACTATACTCCTGAGTAAAATAATGGACAAGTGGAAATGATTTCATTTACCTATAAGTTGAATGGCAACTTAAAAGATGGAGTTAGTAGTAAGTCATTATACAGGAAGATCTATAATCAAGTGAATCATTTCACTCTAGTACTTATGGATTTGTACATATTAAGTACAGCAAAGAAAAGAAGCTAAAAGTTCCAGATGAGCATTTGAAAACTGGATGATATGGTTGAAGATGTCATCCAGCTCTATTTGCATTTAAAAGGAAATCTACATACAAGGATACATTACGTATATCCAAGTAATTCTCTTCCAATAAATACCATATTTTGACAGAAAAGTACAAATTTTATGTATACAGAAACCAATAAAAAGTTATCTACTTCATATACCTTAACAATAGTGCAACAAGCTGTAAGAAACATTTCCGTGCAAGGAGCTTGTGTGTTTGACAGTTCATGACCATCTCCATTAAAAGTGACAAAATAACCACAATGAGATAATCAAAGTTTTGTTTCAAACTTTATCTGAGTGTGCTCGATAATATGACCATTCTCATCTCGCAACCTATGAAACAAATTAACAGATCAGTTGGGTGACTCAAAGAGAGAGATATGAGACCACTATCAAAGTTTTGGATAACAGCACTAAAATGAATAGCTTCTCCAACATAATATGGGAAAATGCATGTGCGCACTCAGAAGCTGCCCTAAGTTTATCCTGCTGCCAAAATGAAATGGTTTTTCAGGGCAAAGAAATATATCATAGGAAGCAACTAAACTCAATGATCACAATAGCTCAATCCTACACAATTTAACCTGTAACCATGTTAAAAGTGGAAGAATGACGAAAACTACGCAAAAGATGCAGTTCTTCGAATCATGAAGGTAAATAATTGTAGAACAAAAAAATCAAGGTTAAGATATTTGATCAACTTTCTATATTACTCAAGTCATTGAAACTCATCAAAACATGTCCACGAGCATAACCAAATGCAACTGGCCAATCAGTTAACAGAATGTTTCAGGAATATATTCAAGATGAAATCCCAAACCTTTTCCAACTCTTGGTACATCAGCTTGAATACACGAGTCTTGCTTATAAAGTGATATCACACACAAAGGAGAATCCAAAAGCTTCAGCGCTAAGCATCCAAAATAATGATATCATACTTACAAACTCCAGTTCATAATTCAAAAAAGGTCCTTCGAATTAATGTTGTAAAAGGTACATTCCAGGAAATGATGGAAGGCATTGTCAAATTGCTTGCCTCTCACATATCTGCACAACATCTGCCCCAGCATCTGGCTCACATTT
Organism: Mitragyna speciosa; assembly: GCA_024721245.1. Taxonomy (NCBI): domain Eukaryota; kingdom Viridiplantae; phylum Streptophyta; class Magnoliopsida; order Gentianales; family Rubiaceae; genus Mitragyna; species Mitragyna speciosa. Next base: position 28,269,637 of record CM045557.1, read on the forward strand.
GCGAGTCTGAACATAAAACTCCTCCGGCTTGTACGCAACATCCTAGAGAAAAGCTTTACTTCTTAACTACCAGACTGATCAAATAAGCTGCCAAATAATCCTTTCACTTTCCTTTTTTTTTTTTTTTTTTGGAAATATTAACTTCTATTGCATATTTGATACAGCACCAAGCAAGAAAATAATCGGCCAAGTTACTGAAGACTTTTTGCTTGGGATAGATCCCTCTCCACTAACACATGCACCTATTCTTAAAATGTACTGACACAAACACACTAATACAATAATGTGCAATAATTTGTTATCTGCAGACTCACACTACAATAGCTTCATAAGGCAAATGCTATATTCATCAAACCTTATACATCCTGAAAACACTGTATTAAACAGGAAAATCATTTCAGCAACAAACCGAACATGGAAAAGATTAAAACACAATCTTCCTCCCAACCCAAAAAAATATATCCTTTCTTTCTGAAAACTAATTCCAAGACTAAAAAAGAAAATCCCTGGAAAATTATGGACAGCTAGTTTCAAATAAGTGGGGAAAGAAAAGGAAATAGCCCATACAAATTTCCTTGTAGAGGGTTAGGGAAAGAGTAAAAAACCCATGTAACATACTCTTATATAAGTCAACTCGTACGAAGCATAGGCAGCAGATTTGTTAACAGTAATACAGGTAGGACCTGAGAATCCTCATGTTGGTGCTTGAATTCTCTTCCACTTCAACAATCTCTGCCACCACTGAAGCTTCTCTCCCAGTCTGAAACTCCACATACAATTAAAAGAATAAATAAAAAGAACATAAATAAAAGCAACTCATAATCAGAAATCTAAAATAAATGCATAAAGAATCAGTTATTGGTTATTGTTAACTTACTGATTCACTTGGGACAGCTAAGTCAACAACAACCTTTTTGGTGCAATTAAGGTTGTTATTGGAATCAGAAGTTCTTTCACATTTCTCAAGTTTAGATTTTGAGAGGATTTGGAGTGTGGAGATGGGATGAAGAGCGAAGAAGAAAGCGGTTAAAAGGACAATGAATTGATAGAGAGTATTCTTCGTCATTGTTGAAAAATGGTGATTTTGGAACTGTAAAAATAGTGGGGTTGGATTTCTTTTGAGAAATTTATGGAACAAATAAGTAACGGTTTTTGGCGGGCAGTAACTGCTGCACCTAACAGTTGGTTAGCTTTAGGATTTTGCAGATTGAACCCTGGAGTTTGAAACTTTTGAATCACACCCAATGATATTTCAGTTTTTTCCCTTATTTTTTACTTAAATTTCTATTGGGTAGTTAATTATTGAAATGATGAGCGTTTTACTGTACAAGTATACATGTTACAACCAAAATTATTGATGTTGACAACCAGATGAAAAAAATTTATCGAGTAATTTAACTTATGTTTAAAAATTTCAAGGGCTAGTATGTTTAACAACTTTTATTTCTCCTATAAGAATATATTGTATAATAATTCTCACATAGAACAAGAAAACTTGTATCGAATTTCCTACAGCACAAGCAAAGAGAATTAATTCCTGAATAATTGATGCATCTATTGATTTGGATTCAAAATATTCAACCAATGTTATTCTCTTGTTCTTTTGGATTGACCCACTTAGATGTACCCTACATTCTCTCGATTCTTTTCTCATGTACATTCTCATGATATTTTATTAGTGTTTGAAACGACGAGCATGTCATACTTGATCATTGTTAAATCAATTTGAAATCACTTGTCATTTCTATCTGACCAATAAAAATGAATCTTCTGGTCCGTCTAGTATGATTAATAAATTTTGAAATTTAGCACAGGTGATGCAGAATGGTCTTGACGCTTGTCAAACCACACCGCCCTCATATAGTATATTACTGTAGATTCCTAGTAAACTAAATTACAAAAATTCAACAAAAAAATCCTCTTCAACAAGAGTATCTATTCACTGAGACAAGTCACTCAGATCCTATAATCTGAAAAACAGAAAACATAATAGAGAAACAACAGAGATGTTGAGAAACCATCTAAGCTACTGCTGGTGAATCACTGGTCTTTTCTCAATCATGTCATATTGCAAAACAAAGTTATCCTGCAAGGCAACAGTCAAACAAAATAATATGCAAGATTAAATACCAGAAAAGGTAACGATTAATCATCCCACATGTACAATAATAACGTTCAGAGCAATACAGCAAAGACCTTTCTCGCTGTCTCCCAGGTGTTAGGATCAAAACAAAAGTAGCTTCCTCTCTCATAACTAGGCGTCTTAACAAGAGGCTCCATATTTTTTGCCCTTGCAAACCACAAACGAAGATCTCTATGGTAGAACCATCCTCTGTTATATCTGTGACACAATGAGAAGTAGAAGCATTTGTAAATCATTTAGTCTTAGCAAACTTCATATGGATTCATTACAACAAAAACCATTTCAAAATTCCATCTGCTTATTAATTTATTCTTTTTATTCTTAATTTATTCTTTCGGTTGATTTGCTTCTGCCTGATTATAAACGAACACATGCAGAAGTGGTTATCTGTTCAGGTATTTAATTATGCTTGAGACAAAGAATGATCTTCCACCCACACCAAACAGTTGCATCATATGGTGCTCTCCAGTTCCCTGAGCATGCATTCTCTATGTAATCTATTCAATGACTTGATACACAAGAAAGTAGTTTCCTATTTCTCATTTTTCATTCTCTTTGCTTCCAGCAAATTGAACCAGGTCAAATTAGAAGTAGGATGACACTTTTGGGACTTTTCACCATTTCTTCTAAAGCTGCAGGGTTTAGCCAACGGAAAGGCATTTTTTACCATCAAGAACCCTCCTGCGGAACATTTATTTCTTTTCCAAGTAACCTTGAACAACAACTACCACTTTGCAGTAACTCACATTGCCAAGGAAGAGATGGAAACTCAAATCATAGAGATCATGGAGAAAAAGAAAGGACATACAGCTCATTTGCAGCATACAGTTGTGCCTCGTCTTTCGGCATGCTGCAGACAAAATACAGTAGATAATATTCTCATCATTCAAAAAATACACGAGCTAGAATAATGTGTCAGAGGTTGGGGGGTAAACCATTACCTGTAGAATATATAAAACAATGTCTCTGGCCGGAATTTTAAAAAGTAACTTTGCTGCACCCAATCAGATATAATGAGATCAGATCATATTGCGCATAAAAGTTCCTCCAATAGCCTAACATGTTAAGTTAAAATGCTCACCTTCAGTGTAGGAGGTTGCTTAGCATGATAACACTCTGGAATGTTGTACTCTGGCTCTCCTTTGGCAGGTTCTTCAGACCATGGAGATGCAAACCTTTTGTAAATACTCTCTGATGAGTTCAAATTCAGACCAAGTGTAGTTAGGTCAATTCCCAGAGCAAGTGATGTCAAGGCAGGGTTAACCATTTTTATGGTATTCAACAAACCAAGCATTCCAAATTTATCAGCAGGAACTTGTGTTGCCTGCATAGATTTCGGATCCTGATCCCTAAATGAAGTGCCCAAGCGAAAATAGGACTGCTTTTGGAATTGTTGATACTGCTGAGGAAGTTGCTCATATGGCCCCATACCAGGAATTGTGTTTGACAAATTTGTAGGTCCTGATCCAGAGGTAGGTTGTCCAATGCTACGAACCTAAAGCAATGAATTGAGAAAGAGAGATCAATAACCTTAGATTTTTTATATCATTAAAAGATTAGCAGGTACCAAGTGCAAAACTGCACAGCACTAAAAGTAAGCATATAGGAATACCTCAGGGTCGTGGAAGTGGAGGTCTTGATAATTCTGATAGTTGGTAGGTTGAAAAGACAACCCAGAACCATTTGCTGATGAAGCATGTTGTTGCAGTTGCTGATAATGTGATGAGCTTGCTCCCCCAAAGTTCACACCTGTTGACCTTCCCAACTGCACGATTACAGCAAAAGTCATTGAGAAGCCTTTAGAATAAGCAGGTCTATGACATATTTGGCACAACTGCACCTTCTGTACTAGAACTTACAGGCATATTCTGGGGATGCATCATAGATGACATATTGTGGAGCTGTTCTTTCTGGTGCATGTTCATAGGGAATTCAACATTCCCACCTGTTTCAATGCTACCAATCATATTCAAGGCTAGACAATAGATCAGAAAACTACTAGTAGCTGAAAAAGGACATTTTCTTATTTATTTTCAGAACAGATCAGACGTCTATCTGATACCTATTTTTATTGAACATAGCCAGATAACAGTATTCACACAGCTACTTAACAAAGAAGCATACTAAGCAAAATAAAAAAATATCTATCAGAGAATAGAACTGCAGAATTGCCCATAGATGGTAGATTGTTAAAATTCCAAAGGACAACAAGATCACCAAGAAGAAGGCCTCAAGTTAAGACTCCCCATGACAAATTACTCCACCCAATCAGCAAACAAAATCCATAATGGAAACAGTGACTTTGTTTTTTTTATTTAAGGTAATGCATTGCAGATTTCTTACTGTAGTCATTTAAATCTTAACAAAAATATAATCAACCCAATGTTCATTCAGCAGTTAACAAATGCATAAACAAGTCTACCTGAAATATAAAACTGCTAAAGATTTGACAGTCCAAAAGAACAATGAACAAGACAACATTCCAGTAAATATTGAGCACCAAATGCTATACAGTGTTTCAAGCTGACAAATTAAAGCACCTTTATATCCCGGCAAAGCAGGAAAATCTTCATTCTGAATGCTGAACTCTTGATTTTGTTGACTAAACCCAACATTTTGCTTCCGTAGAAAGCCTGCACGGATAAGTACAACAGTCTTCCAAAATTACAAACTGGAAAAGGAAATCACAAAATGGACATTATCTAGTTTAATTATAAATTTTAACTACCTATCTGTCCCTGGGAACCACCAGCGGAAGAAGGACGTCCAGCAAGCTGCGGGAAGTCGTTAATATCAAAAGTAGTGTCCTCGTGAGCATTCAAATCATTTAGCAACAAAGAAGTAAATGGACCATTCCCAGCTTGGAATTGGCCATGGGAAAGTGGCACACCGGTAGCAGAATAAGAATTGCCTAGCATAGATACCATCTGTGGGTCTGAGAGTTCAAGATGTCATTAAGTAACAACTGAAATGTATCTGAAGATTTGATGTCCAAATATAACGTCTCAATAAGCAAATCTATATAAATAACATTCATTATTTTTTGCATGCTTTAAGCCAATCAGTTAAGCTTGATATCAAACATGACCATAGCGATGGCATGTGGAAAGGATGTTGCCTCCATTGTGCTTGTACAAGAAGGACAAAAAGGGAGAAAAATACAGAAATGATAGAAGCAGTTAGCTCAACTCCCCTCTCTCATTCTAGGAACTTACAAAAGTGAAGTGCAAAGAAAGAAATCAAAACAATGCTGCACGCAAAATTAAGATTTCTACTACTTGAAGGCACCATTTTAAATTCTTGTACTTTCTTTTATCAACAGTTTGAGATCCAGAACTAGATTACATAAGCTCCAAACTTTATAACAAAAGCCACCACCAATACATGCTATCAGCAGACTGGCTAAAGTGTGATATAAACGAAGCTGCCTCCAATTATCTTATAATAACTCAAATGATTGAGATGTTACCTGTTAAATTTAAGCGAGAAGCAACACCGGGCAAGTTTGATCCTACTCCAGAGCTTAAACCCCTTGCAATGTTGCCCCCGCTAACATAATTAGCCATGGGGTTTGCCACACGGCCTGGATTTCCTATATTTGGTAATGCCCCTGAACCTGAAATTACTCTATTGCACCAGTTATGGAAGGAGATGGACACATGACAAGGAAAGGGCACACCAATGATACTTATCTTTATGAGAATTCATACCTCCATTGTTTGTTACCCCTGAATGTCCATGTGAGCTGGCAAGAGAAAGCTGCATTCAAGATATATACCAACTTAGAGAATAGTTTGCCTCGAACAGACCACATTGTGTTATGTGCATGCATCTGGATGTGTAAGAAATGGAAAGCATTGGATGGTAGTAAGAAACCAAAAAATATTAAAATTGAAAACCTGAGAAAGTGAAGCCGGGAGATTATTTATAGCGAATCGACCACTTGACCCACTTCCTGAAACTTGTTGAACACCACCCGGTGGTCCAGCAAGCATTGTCGAATTTCTAGATCCAAAAGTACCAGGCATATTGGAGATGTTAAAGTTCCCATGGATCCCATGGAGCCCTTGTATGTTTCCTACAAAGGTGAGAGAACAGTGATAGCTTAATGACTACTTAAATTTTAGTCATTCATGATGCGTAGAAAGTTGATAATTCAAGCAACCCAATACCACCAGAGTGATTCAAAACAGCACTAGTAGAACCAGTTTGGGAGGGAAAGCCTCTTCCAGTAGCATCTGGAAGATTAGAATTTGATCCGTTCATTCCTGACTGCATGCAAACATGTCAAACAAGTTTTGTGAACCAAACAAAAGTAAAAAAGAGCTGCATAAATTCAGTAACCTCATACGTAAAAGATATTGCTTCAAGTTCTACTTTCATGAATAATCAAACTTCAGATATCTCGAGTTAAAATTTTCTTGGTTTAGCATAAGCAAAAAGAAAAGGAAAGCACAATATCAAACACTTCTGGACAGCATAAGACGAACTTTTTTTCAAAAATGTTATGTTAAATGGAGCAGTACTTTTAGCTAAGTTGTGAGAAAGAAAAAGTACATTGAGTAGCCCTGACATCATAAAATCTTCTCAGAACCAACTGCAGGACATAGTTCTGCACCTAGAGTTTGTTTTTGCTGTTTCTGTGAGATCTTGTCACCAGAATCTTAAATACTGCAAAAGAAGTAATTGTAAACGTTTCAGTGAGACACAACTGAACGAATGATGTGACACAAAAAATGGTAAAACAGCATAAGCCTCTCAACATTATACATAAAGATCCATTTAGCTAGGAAGCAACTTAAAGACAGTATTCACATTACTAAGGAGCCAAAACAAGAAATGGCTCATAAAAACACACAACTCACTACATCATATAGCAGCCAATTTCCTAAAGCAGCAGAAATTAACATCCCTGAGCCAAAAACTGATACTGATTTAAATCATTTGCACGTCAAAATCAGGCTTTATATACAACATGGCAAACACCTTGAATAAAGGGAAATGACCACCAATCCAAGAATCTTAAATATAAATTAGCTGCATTTCATCAACCCTTTAAGAAATTTCTCATATAAAAATAAGTAGGGACGCATTGAATACTACAACATACTACTTAAAACTGAATTCACCACAACCATATATTGTTTGGATTAGATTTTGTTACGGCATTTTAACCAATTTATTGACAATAAACTCCACTTCTTTAAATTTTCACTTCCTTATATTGAGAGAAAAACAAAGAGATCAAAGAAAGATCTTTTGCAAATCTAGTTCTTCACTTGCTTTTAACCTAACATCAAAGACTAATATATGCAAGTTTACATTTTTCCAGGCAAGGAAAAAAAAGGAAAACCCCAAAAAGAAATAACTTCAAAATTAATGTGTCTAATTCTCATCAAGAAATTCCGAATCCCTATAGTTCCGAATAAAATGCACATGCAACCCCAAAAAAAGAAACCACAAATCTTTAAAGCAAAAACCCAAACATCAAAAATAAAAATAAATAATAATAATTTTGATCACTTCATCACCCTTGAGATCCCCTAAATATCAAATCAAAATTAAAAAAAATAAAAAAGGAACCAATTTTACCCAAAACATTTAAATCCCAGATAAATTCAAGAAAATGCAGATTGACCCTGATTCTGCCCTTCATGATTTCCCAACAAATTTATCATCCCAAACCAAACAATCACATATTTCTTTAAAATTAAAAAAAATGACCAGGTGATACCCATGCCCATCATCAATACTTCAATAAAAACCAAAATGCAGATGAGAATCTCAACTAAAAACCCAAAATACCAATCAGGCAAATACAAAAACAAATAAATAAATAAATAAAACCCTACGCATCAAACAAGAATTAACTTAATAAACCCCAAAAAAATCAAAGATATAAACTATACGTTTGCTTATTTCTTATCCTACCCTTGGAGAGGAAACCCAACAATCAACTTAAATAATTCTCAAATGTGTATAATTATAAATAAATTAATTAATTAAATGAAAAAGGTGGGTGTGTTTTTGTGCGCGTTGGTAAGTTACTCTGTTGTCTTTGTAACGGAAAAAGTAGTCCCAAGTGGCGACAAAAAATTCAAGCGAGAATGCGATGGATTACGATGATGATGAAGTCACCAGAATTGGACTCAGTGAGCGAGTGTGTGCGTGTGCGTGTGTTCGTGTGAGAGAGAGTGAGAGAGAGAGAGAGAGAGTGATACCATTACTGATGCAATTCTGCTAATAGTTGCGGCTATTTATAGTGAGTGCCTGCGACGGCGGGTCGCTGCACTCGCAAGAAACGGGTTTGGTTAATTGGAGTACTTGGGTTTTGATCTATTTATTCTGTTTGATTGGTTTTAGTTTTTTCTAAGAAAAAAATATGGTTCGATTGTATTTTAAAGTGTTTTTTAAAAATTTACTGTAGCAATTTTGATAGTGTGGGATGAAAAAAAAGATGTTGGAAATATTTTTTTTAATTAATAGCGTATCTATAGAACATTGCGTTCAAGTGATGGTGATTAAAATTATGACATAAATGATTTAGTCTTACATATTTAGGGATATAGAGATAGATGAACTTGATTAAATCGAACATTATAATGTCTAAGTTCAATCTTATATTTTAAATAAGCATAAACTACATAATGGTATTTGAGATTGGATTGAGTTAAACTAAAATTAATTTTTAAAGTGAAATTTGAGTTCAGCTCGAGATATCTAATTTGTTTACACCTAAATCTTAAGTTCTAAACCTTTTTTTTTTTTTTTTGTTAAAGGTGGAGTATTTTTAATTTTTTACACCTAAATGTGTATGCATTATATTTCTTTATTCTTCACCTCGTGATACATATGGATAGTATAATTTACTGTAAGAAAAATAGAAAATATTCAACACAAATATTTTCTTTTAATGCCTAAAGACAAACATAACGTGATCCCAAATGGTATTTCTTGAAAATATCCCATATTCAAAAGGGATAATCTATTGGACATTTTTGCCATTGGCAAGAGTTGTTTATTGTAATAATTGCTCTTTACGTGTCTCATTTATGTGTCTATGTGTTAGATATTCATACCTATTTCAACCATATAATTGATGAGTGTTTATTAGTATCTATTTTCAACAATGCAAAGACTTTGGTTTTCAGCATGGAAAGTGATTTATTTCTAAATAAATTTCTATCTTCCTTGTAGATGGTACCCCCTCCGTCCAATTTTGATAGGCTCACAGTTTTTTTCATACAGTTTAAAAAAAATTAGTTAATTTTATTGAAAGAATAAATTAATCTATGATGTTCCCAAAATACCCTTGTGTTCATCATTAAATATTTACATTAAATACAAAATAGAGAACTGCACCATAAGTCAAATTAATTCCATCTGATATGTGAATGCAAAGTTTGCTATGTACCTTTCACTTATAACAAGGTAATTAAATAAGGGTATTTTAGAGAAGTTAAAAATTAATTACATTCTTCAAATGGAAAGTGGACTATAATTTGGGACGAATGAAAAATAAAAACATGCCCATCAAAATGGAACGGAGGGAGTATTTGGTTAGAGCTCTGTTGGATAATCTTGACTTTTTTTTTCTTTTTTTTTTTTTGCATTAATATTGTCTATAGTGATACATTTTATTGTCTTTTACTTTCTTACTTTACATTTCTAATTATCAGATTAAGTTAGAATAAGCAAGTGGACTTACATTGTATCTTAAGTTTTATGAATACTCCAACCAATCAGTTCATCACGGCAAATGAGTCAAGAACATTTCAATCATGCAAAGATGTAATATTTTGGAGTTAAATCTTCTAATCTTTTATGCATTTATTTGATTGAGATGTTTCTAAAATGATGTTAACCTATTATGGTACTCTAAACACCCCTTGTTTAACTTCCCTTTCACCTCCACTTATATGTACTAAGATCCATGCCGCCAACACATTCGTAAAGTGGATAGATAGTAGTGTAAATTGGAGTGAGTATTGCGTGCACCACGCGCGCAACGTGGCGTGCCACGTGGTGCACTAGAACCAATCACACATCGCCAAATAATACAAGGTATGACCTACCATTGCCACATGGCGATAAATTATTGGTTCTAGTACACCACGTGGCAATGTACGTGGTGTATTATATACTTTTCCGTGTAAATTGCATACCAAGCGACCTAATTGTACATTGCCATGAATTCTCAACCAAAAAAAAAATTCTCCAAATGTAATTTATACCGTATGCTATCCAACCAACACAATTTATTGTCCACTTTACAGCAACAAATTAAAACCGAAGACTTAAATAACTCAATTGTGTTCATTATTGTTCATTGTTCATTGGTGGCGATATTAACACTCCATCTCTTTTGTAAATCTTATAACACGATATGAAATAAGTGAAGTGACAATTAATAAAATGTAGAGTTCTGATATCGTTACTCTTAAAATATGTAAATTTCATCAGTCAGGTTTAGCCCAATTAATGGCTAGCAGGCATTCAAGTATTCATGGGCTAAGACATGCTTAAATTAGCCGAAGTATGTTTTGATGACCAATATTGGGGCATGTGAGGCCCAATTTATGGGAACAGGCCTTCAACTATTCATGGGCTGAGGCAAACAGAAATTAGCCCAATGATGTTAAATGAAGCGAGATTGGGGCATGAGAGGCCCAATCACGTTGTCAACATTCAACATTGCAGCTGGTGCGTTCTGCTGTCCCGGGTTGAATTAGTTTGGATCGAACAGATATCCATTCCCGGCTATGAAAGAAGCATGGAACATACAGTGATTAATTTATACTATGAGGTTTTGAATTTCATTTTATTTTTAAAGAAAAAGGCCACATTATGAAACTAAAAAGGAGATCTATCTTAATTCTAAAGTCTGATTGTTATTTAGCAGGGTATTTTTTTAAAACATACTATAACAATTTTAGAGGTTCTTCATAGTAAATATATATGTAAAACGTATATGTGATATAAAAAGTTAGTTGAAAAATAAATTTAAAGTTTTTTAAAAAAATATTTGTTTTTAAAAGACACAACTAAACAAACCGAACCCATATTTTTTGAAATTCAGTTAGACGGGGTTTGGTTTCTCCTTTTAATATTTCTATTTCTTATCACAACTCTTCATGGTTTTGCATGAAGAAAACCTTAGGAAATTAAAGAAATTTTATGCTATAGTCAAATTTATAAGTACTATTCTTCATTACTAATATATAGATATGGGCCTTCTCAAAAATTTAGGCATGAGACCTGCCAAAACTTGGGTCTAAAAAAAGTCATCAAACACCTATGGCTACGAGGTAAAAGGGCCAGAAACGAAACGACAAAAAAAAAAAAAAAAAAAAAAGAGGAAAATCTTGCTCAAAAGGGGTGGTGCAATTTCTGAATCCGGCAATCTGTGTCTCTGTACTTTTACACCACCGATTGGTCATTCTTGAGGGACATAAAGGCAAGAAGGCAGCAGCCCACTAATTTCCCCCAGGAATCGACAAACAGAGGTCAACTTTGGTGCGTCAGAATATATTTATAGTCTCAATGGAGGATGGGACGTCTCAGCCAAGAGATTAGCCTCGTAAGCCTACTTCACACTGTATTACAACACCAACAAGCAAAGCAAAGGCCATTACAGTTCAATTTCCTGCACTATATGACAGTTTTGAAGGCAAAAAGCACCAACGTTGTACGTTGTTGGTGCTGTGGATCAGACGACTGCTGGCTAAAAGAACTGTATGCATGCAGATTGTGGCGACTGCCAACCAGCTTAGTTTCCATCGGAGTTGTATTTTTTTAAGTATTATTTAAATAATTATAATAATAATAATGATGATAATACAATATTTTTTGGATATAATGTATGTAATGTTAAAAAAACTGATTAAAAAAGTATTTAGAAAACAATTTATTATTTTTTTTTTAGAAAAAATTATTCTAAAGGCTACTATTGAGGAGGTAAATGAACGTTGTTGTGTATAGGCAATTGGAAAGAATTAGACATTTTACTAACTCTTATAAAATGGAAACATATGCCCCCTCTGGGCGGCTCGAATGGTCTTGGTGGACTAGTTACGAAATCAAGAACGGGAGTTCGAGTCCCCGGGATGATTTCCTTGGCAACGGTGGGGCTCGCTCTGTCAGGGGTTGGGGGATTAGTGGGGCATACTCTCGATACCCTCAACTGAAAAAAAAAATAAAAAAAAATAAAATGGAAACATATGAATTTTCAGCCATAAATAAATAAAATTTTCTACTTAATTAAACCGTAAAAAGTGTGTACATAGTATGTGATGTCCTTGGCCAAGAATAGTGAATTAGAGCATAGAATGAATGAAGTACAGAGTACCAATTTATGATCCATATAAATGTACTATAATAACTTCCTAGGTTATGTCAATCTTGAAATTCTGGTAAATAAAATCGATTTAACAGTCAACTTTTTTTTGTGTAATCAATAGTAGTATTTGTTTTGTGAGATTTTTTTTCAATACAATTCAAAGCAATAGTGGGTATGCCTTGTCAAGCAGGCATTTTGCACAGTGCATACAAATACTGTACTATCAATATATAAAAATCAAGAACTAGAAATCTGTTTCAATTATTTTTTTTTTGATATTATTCAAAATCGTAACACTTTTTGAGATATAATTTATATGATATCAAAAACTGATTAAGAATATAAAATGACGATTAACGAATGTACGTGGTTAGAAAGTACTTCAAAATAACGTTAAAAAAAATATTGTACAGACGGAACCTAGCTAAAATTTGAGCACAAAGTGATTTTTTTTTTTTTTTTTATCTTGTGAAATTATGCATGTTTTAAATTAGTATGCTTCTCTAGGAGACCAGACATCGAAAGAGTAGCTGTCCAAGAAAGACTGAAAAAACAGCATGCACGTGGAAATTAGACGGCAGGTCACCTTTGTTGATCAGCTATATTTCTTCAGTTCACACTTGTATCCAACAGGCATGGTGCATGGCTTTGACTCATTGACAAATGATTCACGAGTCGCGACCAAAGTGGAAAATGATTTACCACTTGACGACTCCAAGTTGAAAAGTTCACAAGTAGTTTTGCTAAAAACTTATTGATTAATTAATTTTTTTTAAAGAAGTTCTCAGAGTTTGGTTTATGATTCCCCCCACCAAAAAAAAAAAAAAAAAAAAGGAAAAAGAGAGAGAGCCATATTTATGAAATCTAACACGAGTTTCAAAGGTAACGAAAATTCAAAGGCATTGTTTGTTTAGTATTTTTTTCAAAATCATACTTTTAAAAAACTTTAAGCATGTCATTTAATCACTTTTTTAATTCACATATATATTATCGAAAAACTGATGTAGTAATGACTTTGAAAAAAACGTACCAAAAAACACCTATCCAAACGTTGTGAAAATTATTGAAAGTTCGTAGGTCAATTAGTTACATATTACCATTAGAAATTATTTGAAATTTGTATTCTTGGTCCTACTTTTGTAGGAGAAAAATGCAAGAGCTACGTATAATCATTTGAAGATAGAAAAATTAATCTGTTTGGATTCATGTATGTAGCAGGTGAATCACGGGCCCTAGTTAGTTCATAAAATTCCAAGTACCCGTTGCTCAGAAAGGGAAGATCACGGCCCTGTACTGAATTGGAAAAATGAGTTCGAAGGTACAAAAATTGGGTGAGAAGAATAGTTGTGTCGGCAAGCGGACCATTATTTTGGAGATTCCTTTAGTCATTCCTAATTTACTACGTACGTTGATGTTTGTTTACTTCTTTGTTGTTTCTTTGCCCTAAACTTTTTTTTTTTTTTTTGAGAATAATCCAATGAAACCTAATTGCTCCCTTCTTTTGTCATCTATCACCATGTGAATTACGCAACCACAAAAAGTATCAAGGAATGAGACGTGAATTAAATTCCTTTCCAAGATATAATTGAAAGATAAAATTTTGGCATTTTGTAGCTATTGAGAACAAGAGTTATGATGCTTAGATGTGACCAAATCTGTTAATCATAGTGAATTTTTTTTATTTGATATTTCTTGTGAAACATTGAAATATTGATTGGGAAAATTCCATTATTGTCGAAAACTCTGAACACAAAAATTTCACCAACTCACATAGCAATTAGTACATCAATTGTCCTGTATTTACTCTATTGGCAAACTTGCATTATAGTGATGAGAAGTAATATGGGGGAAAATGCTATTATAATCAAATCTTTAATTGCAAAATTCGTTAACAAGGACGTAGTTGGTAAAATGTAATTTTGATTGGGATAGCATAATGAATCAATGTGAAATGTTCTTCTTTTTTTTCTTTTTCTTTTTTTGGAGGAAATGTGAAATGTTCATTAGAAAACAACAAAAGATCATTGAAAACCTCAAGAAAATAAAAATTTTAATCCTTCTAGATTTGCAAATTTCAATCCCTTTCCTAATTCCCAGGATCGAACAATCGGTCAATCTCAGCTCTCCCCAGAACCCAACGCGGTATAATTTCTGCCAGCTACTTTAGAATACAAAAACATCTATTGTTTAGCTCAATTTCTTCGATTCCCCCAAGTTTTAGTGCATTCATATTCTCAATTCTTTGGTTAAACAAAAATTTATACATCCGTTGATAATTCCAAGTATCATACTTCTGTAATAAATATACAGCTGTAGCAGTTCGTTCTTCGTTTCATATTTGACTTTTATATATATGTATATATTTCAGTCCTCGGTCTCGACCTTTTAACAATTCCACTAAAGCAAATATTTAGGTAAATTCAATTCGGGTTCAATTGCACATCATAGATCATGTAATGAATTTTAAAGTAATATGATTATAGTTACGTGTAATAATGTAAACTTAATTATAATGAGTAATATTACTATAACTGTGTGTTTCTTGAATTGATCAAGTAATTTACAACTAGGTCTAAAAGACGACACTAATCTAAACATCAAGAATTAAGATACTTGAAAGCTATCACTAATTCGAAAATAATACAATTTTTACGCTTTCTACTAAGGGTACTATCGAGCTGAGTCGAACTCGAGTTCGATTGAGTTAAAAATTGTGAAACTTGAGGTTGAGCTCAAAATAGCTTTTGAGTATCCGAGCTTGACTTGAAATTCATTAACACTCTTTTTCTTCTTTTTTTTTTTTTTGCGCACTTTATTGCTTAAGTTCGAGTACTCAAGGACATTCTGGTAAATTTTATAATTTTCATACGTAAAATAACAAATACATAATAAATAAATGTATAATTATTAAATAATAAATGCTCGATTAAGCTCGACAAGCATTTGAATTTGAAATATTAATACTCGAACTCAACTTATGAGCGCAATTGAGCCGCTTAAACTCGGCTCGAATTTGGTCAATTCAAATTCGAGCCGAGTAGTTAACTGAGCTACTCAGATTACTTGTAAGTAGCTCGATTCGATTACAATCCTGGTGAGCAGTTTGGTTCGATTGCAACCCTACTTTCTACACAAAAAAAAAATGCAGGATGGAAATTCGAGTGAGAATTGACACTCTTGGATTGTTAAACCTTTGAAAAATATTCTGAAATATCTTTTTAATATATTTTTAACTATTTTTTATGCATTAAATCATTTCGTTATCTCATATGTATTTTACACCAAAAAGTACAACAATAAATAATGATTAAAAAAACAGTTCAAACCAGACCAAGTTTTTAAATGATTTCCGTGGCCTGTAGACTAATTCACTTGGTTAAAAAACACGTAGTAGGCTAGTCTAAGTAGAAGACTGATGGTAGTAATAAAAACGAGTTTCCTATCATTCCAATTTCCATTCCTCCTCCGACCACACACAAAATCAAGCTCACTCACACGCTACACTTCTTAGCAGCCATCCAAGCTAAAAATGGTGGTTTTTTCAGCATCCCACTTGATCAGCTAAATCAGGACTCCAAGATGAAGAAAGCTTCAAAGTGGTTCCGAGGACTCCTCGGCCTGAAAAAACCCGACCCCTCTTCCTCATCTTCTCCGTCCACCGCCACATCCACACCCCCACCGACGAAGAAAAAATGGAGCTTTGTTAAATCCCACACGGAAAAAGACATGGAGAAGAAGTCTCGAAACGGCAGCTTTACTGTCAGTGATGACAACGAAGATGATTCCAGCAAGCATGCTATTGCCGTAGCTGCTGCCACTGCGGCTGTTGCTGAGGCTGCCGTCGCCGCCGCTCAAGCCGCCACGGAAGTCGTGAGGCTAACCAGCAGCGGGAGAGCTGTTTCTTCTCCTAATGCTACTAGTTCTAGGATTATTACTACTACGACGACGGCAACTACCAGAATGACGTCGTTTGGGAGGGAGAATCATGTGGGTGCTGGTCCACTGCAGCATTCTTCACCGGCGCATGTTAACGAGAGCGGCAAAGGTTTTGGGAACCGTGAAGAGTTGGCTGCCGTTAAGATTCAGTCCTATTTTCGAGCCTATCTGGTTGGTTAAACTTTTACTCTGAATTTACATTTATACCCGTTTATTCTTATTTGATTTATCTACCATTCGAGGGCAGAAGAGGCTTTCTGCATACCTTAACAACCGCTAACGTTGGTGGTAGTAGTAGGTAGTCCGACGTCGCTTGTTCTTATGGCGAAGTTTGGCCTGAGTTGTTTTCCGGTGCCGTTTTATGTGGTGCCATACCCCTTCTTATTAGTTAGGATTTCATAGTATTATACTAATACTAAAAATAGATGACGTGTCTTTAGCGTGCTACTAGCTAATTGGTTTTCTTATATGATAAAAAGCCAATTTGTATAATAAAATAATCAATTTTTGGTGGATTGGTTTTTCTTGTTCTTTAAAAAAAAAATGGTTGGGTGGGGTTAGGGGAATTTTTTTTTTTATTTGGATCAAGTAGAAAGGGACCAAAACGATGAGGATATATTTTGTTTTTAGGGTAAATCTGTGGGTGGATGGGGTGGTCACAGTTTTGTACATTTTGCATAAGGAATTGGGCATGGTCCAAAGTGTACTTTGTGACATTAATGTATTTGGTAAAAGGTTCATCGTCCCCTATTTCCTTTGTGGCAGGGGAGGTAGATTCGAGTCAGGGTGTAGTTTGTGTAGGTCTGATCTGTGTTTACTGAATTTTCTGGTCTGATTTTTGTACGTTTGTTACACAGTGTAGGTGGACACTGTTATGTTATAATGTTAGTGTTAGACATCTCAACATTTTGTTTTTTTTTTTTATTTCAGAAAGTGTTCCTAGTAACTATTCCCCAAAAACTGAAGCTCATCTGTATGATTTTCAGTATTTAGTGGATTTTTTATGTCCTATTAATTTTTTTTTGGGGGGGGGGGGGCAGTTTCATAAACTGTATGCTGTTGCAATTTTGATAATGTAGTAGTTGATGACCTGCCATAATTTCTACTAGTCCCATCACATATTTTACGTACCCTTGAGGGAATGGGATTGCTCATAGTAAATTTGAATTAATGAGCTGTTCTATGACAAAATCCAGATTTAAATCTAGACGGATTGAGACTTGAGAGCATAGGAAATAAATTATTAGTTTTGGACAGATGGAAACAAATTGACTTGTACCTACAAAAGTCTATTCTAGTTTGAAACAGAACTAGTATTAATCAGTTTACACTAATTTTCGCCACTTGCTGTTTTTTTCCATTTGATGTTATGCATGATATTTGTCCCTAACTGTTGAGACGTCAGCTTAAAGTTGTTTTGCAGTTAGTGACTTGCAAACTAAGAACAAAAAGGCTGAAGTAATTTTGAATGTCTCCGTATGTCCTTCTCAGAGATGATTTTGCCATTTTATTTTAAATCAAAAAGTTGGGAGATTGAATTACTTTTAAGACTTTTAGTCATACTGTTGTGATTTGCTATCCACAGTTTCTTGGACCACTTCTCTTTACCGGGAAACTGGTGTCTGCTGAGATTAAATGTCAGACTTTTGCTTTTGAGTTTCTGCCATGTGAAGCTTCTATTGGCGCCTTTAGGTTACAAAAAGTTTCATACTACTACTTTGCCATTAAAAGTTCCATGCCAAGATATTTCTTGAGTGTCTTTAAAGAAGTTCAATATAAGATCCAACGCTAGTTAATTGGTCATCTATTATGTATCACCGTGCAAGTCAATCTCAAGAAGTCACACTTTGGTTGTATTGGTAATTTGGTCTTGGTCTGATATTTATTAACGTTTTTTGCTGGGATGGATATTTGAAGTCAAGAAGAGCTTTAAGAGCACTGAAAGCACTTGTGAAGCTTCAAGCATTAATCCGAGGTCATATTGTGAGAAAGCACACTGCAGATATAGTAAGAGAAATGCAGTCACAAATGCAGGCAGTGTTGCGAGCCCAAGCACGGGCAACTGCAGGGCGCGGTCAGGTCTTTGAATCGCCTCACAAGTCTAATCATCACATCCATTGCCCCGTAAGCAAGATTTCATATTCCCTCCAATGGTGTCACACTGTCAATTCTCTTTCTTCCATGTATATAAAATTGTTCTCAAAGGTTGTATACTTGCTACTTTTGACTGTTAATTAACTAAGTATTCCAGACGTGTTTTGACATAGATTTTGTACGTGCAGCATGATGTAGAAGTAGTCCTTCATTTCCACTGGAAAAGTAGATAAATTTGTCATTTGCATGAAACTCTTTTTGGCTTTTGTTTTTGTCAGATAGTTTTTGGTTTTTATTTTATTATTTCCAATAATTGGTGTTTAACAATGCATTAATGTCTACATAAGTTCCTAATCCGTAGTTTATTCAAGCGCTGAGCTAATTAAAGAAATAATTCCATGCCCTATCTTTCTTGTTGTAGGAAGATAATTTTAGCTGTCGGGGATACTGCATTTCTACATTTACTGTGGATTAACATTATGTGGTGGCACTGCATTTTTTGTGTAATTATTAATTAGTGGTAAACTCAATGTTCTTCAGGGTCCAGCTACTCCTGAGAAATTTGAACACATTGCGCGGGCCAAGAGTATGAAACAAGGTGAAACTCTGATGTTCAGGGTACGAATTCAAGTTTTCCTATTTTCTTTTATCTCTATGGTGTATTAAGATAGATTTATGTTAAGATAGATTTACGTGCATTCATTAAGATGATAATTCTGCATTCAAACCAGAGGAATGGCTCGAAAAACATCAAGATCACAGGTAATCAAGATTGTAGATTGGATGCTAAATCAAAAGAATATGAAGGATCATCAATGAGAGCTGGTTTGAGGGATGCTGAGAGGAACGACAAGGTCCTCGAAATTGATACTATAAGGCCGCAAATCATGCACAAGCGTAGAAATCTTTGTCACTCTTCTCATCTTAGCATTGGATCGGACCAATATAGTCACAGCTTCACTACATCAAAAGACTCAACAGCTCATCAAACGGTTCTAAGTCCATCTTCTTGTGAAGTGCAATCGGTGAGCCCTTTTAAATTCTCTAATGATATTGATGATGATCCTTTCTGCACTGCGGAAAATAGTCCACAGTTACACTCAGCTTCATCGAAGGGTGGTATTTCAAGGAGAGGACCATTTACCCCTACCAAAAGTGATGGCTCAAGAAGCTGCTTAAGTGGTTACTCTGACTATCCACATTACATGTCTTGTACTCGTTCATCAAAGGCAAAGATGAGGTCCCTCAGTGCTCCTAAACAAAGGCCTCAGTACGAGAGATCAAGCTCAACAAAGAGGTTCTCAATTCATGGCTATGGTGAATTAAGAAGCAATCCTCAAAGGGTTTCTAATTTGCATGCCAACTTTACCAGCAAAGCTTACCCAGGGTCTGGTCGTTTGGACAGGCTTGGAATGCCTCTTAGAGAAGAAGCCGCTGTGTTCAGTGGGGGTCATTGGCAGAGATTTTAGAGCAGTACTCTTTTGGCTTATGCAATTTGGTTTTGCTTTTGTCCATGAACTAATGGCTGACCAAAAAAAAAAAAAAAAAATCTAGCTTATATTGCTTTTCTGCATTATTGATATTTTGATGAGCCGTGAATTGCTGACCAAATGTTGAGATGTGAAGAATTAACATCCTAGTAAATGTGGCTCCAAATCAAGCAATGGCAGTCTTCCTTGGTCCAGTGTTATCAAATTACTCAAGTGAAATACGCTTTTGATAAAAAGAGTTTGAACTTTGATCTGGTCAAGATTTGTCAATGCCCGGGGCAAACATTTGCTGGAGTTACCCTAGCATTTATTCCGGTAGGGAGGCCCCCACGGACCGACCAAATCAAAAGGCATAATAGATAATTAATTGAGGGGGAAAATAATGAAGTAGACGCGGTGGCAAAGCTGGTTGTCGGTCTGGTTACGTTCTTGTTTTCTCAACCAAACGCATTTATTATCGCTACCGTAGACAAGATCAAATGCATATCTCCAGATTCCAGATGCCCCATCATTTTCTCCCTTTTAAGCTATGGAGTATGCTCCGCGGCTTCTGTTAAGCTGAAGCCTTTAATCTGGCTTCTGCCCATCAGATTTTGAATAGAGTAGGGACCATAGTATTAGTGAGATCTGTTCAAGTTACTACGTTACATTCTTTCAAATTAGAATCATTTTTCCACATGAAAAATAACTTTAATAAAATTTTATTCCTAATAATAAAATATCAAAATTCATTTTACAACCATAGCTACATGAACTGTAACATAAGCATTTAAGATTCGAAGCGTAACCAAGTCATTATATATTTCTTAAATAATAGAACAAGCATTCAGAATTAGAAATATAACTAAATTATTATATATTTTTTTTCTAAGTTGGAGTCTTTATTCTATATAGAAATTAATTTTAACATAATTTTACATATGAAAAATAGAATAAGCATTCGAAAATAACTACATAACTAAGTCATTATATGTTTTCCAAATTGGAGTCTCTTTTCTACACATAAATTAACTTTAATAAAATTAAGTTCCTAAAATAAAACATCAAAACTGAAATTACAGCCATAGCTCTAATCAGAATTAAAAACATAGTCATTATATTTTTTTCATAAGAGTACTATCATAAGAAAATTTAATTCACTTGATATAACCAACATGTTTTAATATTTAATATAATATATATTGATGTGGTTCTGTGACACATAGAAGCATATCCAGGTGAGTCTAACACCAAAAGTCTTCTGTTCGAGTCGGGCCACGCTAGTTTATATTTTGGAACAAAATCTCAATTCAATAGATTTTTGACCAATTGCAGAACATATGAATGAGGCTTATTTTTCAGACGATGGAGATTGAAAACGAATAAATAACTCAACCGTGAAGATTTTTACCACTTGCAGAACATATGAATGAGACTAAGGGATCGAACGAATTACTCAATTCAATAGATTTTTTATCATTGCAAAACATACGAGAGATTTAATCATTCCAAAAATCAATGCTGAAGATACTAAATACTTTACATCTATTCCAACTATCTTTTGCTCTGATTTATGCACCAAATATTTAACGCTAGAGTGAATGTATTTAATCACCTGTAAGTATGATACAATATAAGAGGTCCAATGTGTGTATAGGATTTGCAGAACTCCAGAACAAGGTAAGAAGTTGCTGTACAAGAATATTAAACAGTAAAGCATAAAACAAATCCCTGACCTATGAACAGAAAATTTTAATCTCGGAAGGATCATAGAGAAGCATTGTCCCAATAACACAATTAGAGAACTCTGCAGAACTCATTTTAAGTGTTACAGCTCCATCTTGACGTGGGCACACAGCTCAGATAATGGCACCAGCTGCAATGGTCATTTCCATTTTCTCCTCTAAAGAGCATGACCAATCCTACGGTGAATCTGCAGCACGCAGGCATGGAGAGTAACAAGTAAATATGCATTCTCTAGTCATGTCTCCTCAAGCAATATAATAGACAGAAGCATATTGCCCATCAGAACAGTCACAAGTACAATCTCTTGTGGAGAAAGCCAGTGGTGAAGCAGGAAAGAATATCACTATTATGAAGAAACAGTATTTGCTGCATGGAGTCCAATCAGAAACTGAGAAGCACAAGTCCAGTTTCTCACCGGAAAATGGCCATAACAATGTAACTTCCATGATGTTTAGCGTAATAGTTCCTTTACAGCTACACAGTTTTGTATGCAGTGAAAGGAAATAAACACAAGCTACAGGTCGTTTAATAGGGAACAACTGTAAACTCAAGGAATGTAGAGCTTACCCGACAATCAGTAAAATCAGGGCAATCAGCACCAGAACATACTGATAAACTGCATATTTGGACTTGAGACGAGCACCAGGTGGAAGGTGGCGGCTTTCCAGGTAACCGAATTGGGGGCGAAACAATAACACAAATCCAAGGAGAAACCCCGAAATGAAACCTCCAATGTGCGCAAAGTTGTCAACATGAGGAAGTATACCAAGAGCCAAGTTGATCACGATGATGACCACAAGGGTAAAAAGAGCTGCAACCTAAGACAAGAGAGGAACAACTATTTAATGCAGGGATGTTTGGCAGAATTTCTTGAAACCCGAAAGCATATTTACTTGAATGAGACAAAAGAAATCCAATTTAGTAGGTTAGTATGACTATTTTATTAGACTATAACGTGGTATGGTACAAGAATAGAACTTCTCAACCCAGTACTTGTCAAAAGCATTCGTTTGTCTTAAGCTAGGTTAATGTTACATTAACTAGCACTAAAATGCTTAAATTTTGAGACCAGGCACAACCTTTGTATTTCATCTAGTGTTATACAAAGTGCATGGCATTGAATCATAATAAACAGAAGAATGAGCGTCTAAAGGATAAGCAAAAATTTTAACATTAGTTGAGCGACAATATCATGATTTCACCAAGAATGCAGCCCTACCTTGTTGCTATAAATGGTCCAGTTAGTAAGTAACTCTGATAGCATTGCACCAAGAAGTCCAAATAGAGCACCAGAAGCTCCTACAGAGATACTACGCTGAATGAAAAGGGATGACAGTATGCTCCCACCAATTCCTGAGAGCAGGTAGATAGCCCCAACTCGCACTGTGTAATGCCATTGTGGAAATATATTGTAAGAATAAATGTGAATAAATTGTTAAAGGTAAATAAAATTAGCAACAGAATTTTAGATTAATCCCAAATGTCATATCAAGCACAAGAAATCTTATAACGGGTTTTAGAACTGCCACAGACTTAATTTACTAAGCAATACTTGGTCCTGAATAGTTTGATTGGCTATAAATTTTTGATTCACATACCAAAATGAAACTTAGGTAATGTTCCCTGATTGCTTTAACAGGCACTTGGATCGTCAAAACATGCCAACAGAACCAAATACCAGTCATTAAATCTTATTCCTTTGACCAGAGAATAATGAAAGAATCTACTTCTTCCCCAAGATTATTTAAATTATGATAGAAATGTACCAAATCCAAATTGTTGCTCAAGCCGAATTCCAATAAACACCAAGCTTAGCATGTTAGCAAGTAAATGAATAACTCCTGCATGCAGCCAGATACAAGTGATAAGTCTCCATGCCTGATGCTGATGTGCTACCTTGATCCACTCCAGTGCACCCAATTTTTCCAGTCTGCAACACAGAAAAAAAAAAATTAATACATGAACCACTCATTTTTTTTTTTTTTCCATTTCTTGAGAAAGGGTTGGCGCCACAAGGAGGTGGTAGGGAAGAGGCGGAGTCTATTTTTTAGATAATGGCAAATAATGGTTAGTGATGAACAATCAGGCTTATGAAAGCATTAAAGCGAGCATGACTTCAGATTTTAAGCCACTGCTTTATAGCAAACTAGCATGCCTCTACCATGTGCAGGTGTTCCTGAAACATTTAATGAAGAATTATTGGAAGCTAACTCAGAAAATAGACAGCATCAAATTGATCTCATGATACTGGAACATGGAACAAATCTAACAACATAACGTCGAGAAAGCTTGCCCAAACAACACGAACAGACAAACCTTAACATTTGGCCAGAAATGCTTATGCCTGTTACTTTCATTATTTATTTCTAATGTGACATTGAGCATGACAGGAATTTTTTACAACTAAATGAATTATGAAACTATGGTAGAAAATACAACATGGTCTGAAAACTGTTTCGTGCACTCAATCCGAATTTTCGATTTCTCTCTTAATATGGAACCATAGAGGTTCTCATTTTCGCTGCCATCTATTCAAGTGACAAAATAAACTCATCAGAAGAAGGCTAAAACAAGGACAGCGTTTAAAAAACAACCAGTTTCCAGCCTCAATCAGAAATGTGAAAGCAAGAAGTTTTATGCCGTTGTATTGCATCTTCTATGAGTAAGAATGCACTAAATCATTGTCCATGTACCTAGGGCTCAAGTTCAAAGAAGCTAGAAAGTTATTTCTGACCAGAAGGCGTTAGTAACTCCTAAAGCTACAAAGTGGAAACAAACAAAAATTACAGTGTACCGACGGTAAGGCATTAGCCAAAAAGCCACAAAAATCATGGAGTTCCTATCCCTCCAGAGTTTAGGGAAGCAAATTCTAAGAAAGATCCGCTAAAGCAGTAAATCAGATTCTCGCCATTAAAACGTGTGTAGCTAGTTAATTATTAGCCAGTATTAACAAAGAAAATTCATCAGCTCTTGCCATTAAAGTTAGAGAAGGATTTTACAGCATAAGGCACCACATAGCGAACATTGCAAATCCGTAAACCAAACCAAACCAGCAGCACAGCTATCAATAGTTCCAGAGCAGGTCAACATATGGTTCTCCAATTACATACCTTTTCTTTTTTCAATTTTAATTTCCATTTATTTACCTTACCTTCCAGACAAATTATTACAGACAAAAATACAAGTTATGGATATGAATCAAGAAATTCAAACTAGACCTATCCGTTCTTACAAAGAAAACTAGAAGTATGGATCTTTCACTTGAAAACAAAAAAATGGGCTAATCCAAATTGACTGTTACAGTCCTAAAACAACAACATATGGTAAAGCCAAAAAAATTAAAATCCAAATCAAAAGCAGAAGGCCTCCAAGTCAACCATTTTTTTACGCACACAATCAATAGCAAAAAAGTTCTCAAGTCAAACTTAAAGTGGAAAAACAAGAAAAAGAAAGATCAAGAAAAGAGCATTACGTATTAGAAGAAGGGCCAAAGAGAGGATTTTCATTGAGGGGCTGAAAAGAAAGCCTTCCAAGAAACTTTGCCACACATTGTCCTCTAATCCCATAGTTATTCCTCGGACAATTGTTGATAAACATGATCACAACAAACATAGCAACATTAGCCACCACTATCATTGGAACTAGCCATGGTGTCCACTGGCTCTCTGATGTTTCCACATAATACGGTTGATAGCTGCTAACATTGTTGTGGGTTCTGCTCTTTGTTCCTCCTCTATTCTCCAGATCTCCATTTCCCATCATCTTTTTCACCTGTTTAACTCAAATTCTAAGTTAGGCCCTTTTAAGAAAACTCTGCCGCAAGATTTCTGGGAGGTGGAATTTTTGATAATGTAATTGAAGTGATGGAAACTTGGAAGGAAGTGGTAGAGTGGCTTGGAAGTTGAGATGGTGCAAACTTGAACTGAATACAAGAATTGCCAAGAATTGCAAGAATTGGTAGAAAGAAAGATGAATTCTTCGGGGGATTTGTTAGAGGGGGAGTGAGTTCCAGAATTTGGACACTGGAATAGTGCAGTGGTTGATTGTCTAAGTCGAGGGTAGGTGAGCTGTTACAGCTTTGCATTGGCCAATTTATGCTGGCTAGGATGCCAAATTAAGATACACGAGTGATTTATACGGCATAATTCGTGAATGAGATTTGCTTGTATTAACTTACAGGAGTAATTGTACAATATAATTTGCTATTTATTGATGTAAATTAATGTAGACATAATTCGCTAATTATTGATGTAAATTAATGTAGACGTTTATCTTAATGCTGGAAGTGGATCTTCTAAATAATTCTCCAGCATTTTCTTTTAACCTTGTGCTCCCTATTTTAATTTGGGCATAATATCTAGTGCAATGTGTAATGATGTTTTGCTTTTGGATGTCCCTTCCGCCCTGTTAAAGTAAATTTGACTAAAGACACACTAGGACATTTTATACAGCTCACTTTTCCAGCTTAAGTTGATTTTTATAAAAAGTTGGCACTTTCTTGGATTAACATGTGTATTGTTTCATGTGACTATTTTAAAGTTAGACAGAATTGTATCACCGTCTTGAAAGTTTTTTTTTTTTTTCCTTCCAAATGATTTTCTCGCACATTTTAAAAAACTAGCTGAAAAAAATCTATCCAAGAAAATCTGATACCAAAGAAACCACCGTTTTTAGACGGAAAGAATAGGAGTTTGAGAATATTCCATAGAGAATGCTAGAATTCGAACAGCTTGTTAGACCTTTTTCCGGGGGAATGTGGTCTCCTTGATGTTATCTTTTATTACAGGGGAAAAGGCTAACTAATATTTGAGAAGAACAATAGTAGCGTCAAAGACGCTGTGATATTCAGTATCAAAGACACCTAACGTAATATGTTACTTTTGGATTAATGCTAACCTAACATAATTTCATAGGAGTCCTATATTATTGCAACTTACTAAAAAAGTATTTCAATAAATTAATACTAATTTAATTTAATTTTAAAAGAATATCATATTAGCCTAACTTACTAAAAAAATCTAAAATTATTTTTAATAAATAAAAAATTAACCGTAATTTCCCTTAACAATAAAAAGCCATAATTGCCACTATTTTTAATCTAATTAAAACCCTAAATTCCAATAGCATAAACCCTACGTTTTGAATCCTGAACCCTAAATCCTAAATCCTAATTCAAAAGTAAATATAAAATCTAGGAATGAAAATATCAGCCAAAGTTTTTTTCCTAGGGTCTATGTTGCAATAATAAAAAAAAGTAATATTTACATAAGAAACTGGTATTTCAGATTACAGGTAAAACAAGAATTAGAGTTTGTAATTGATAATGACTCTTGAATGGTTAAGATTTGTCTGTAATTAAAAATCTAGTTACAGTCTTTGACAGTGTTATTTTCCTATTTGAGAATTACGATTGCCTTGAAACTATCTTGTTTTTTCATACCATCCAATATTTGTATGATGTGCCCTTTATGTAAATGGAAAGTGCAGAAATATTGTAAACTTGACCTTGTATATTTAGCCAAACAAAAAAAAAAAGAAAAAAAGAAATACAATAAAGTTGGAAACCTTTCCCTTGGTTTCAGATTGTAGGACATATGATTACATACTTGCAGTGTAAGGCAAGCAGTTCAAGAATTACTACATATCCTACATGTACTATAAAGTTCAAGAATCATAAAAATCGAATTTTTAAGTACAGTAAACAAATAAAAATACCAAACAAATTTACTTTCATAAGGTCCCAAAACCCCATAACATCACAATCACAAGATGCTGCTAGCTAATTGCTTACCCTACAACCACTAAATAGCCGATGTTGCTCTAATATGTCCATTTCTTCCTATACAAACACAGATCTTAATTATATAAATCGGAACAGGGATGGTACCATGATAGGGAAGCAGTAAAGTGTAGGTGCTGTGTCAATAACGGCAGGAAAGCTAGACGTGTTTCTTTGTCAAGAAATAATCCCACCTACCAAGTTAACTCTATCCAACAACCACCAAAATTGTCATGTAAATTTTCCAGGTTTCTAACATGTGATTATTTTTAGGGTTAATAACACTTTGTCCCCTAAACTTGGGGGTAGTCACACTTTACCCCCTCAACTTTAAATATATAGGCTTTGCCCCCCAAAGACTAGTCAAAGTTAGAAATTAAAAAAAAAAAGAGTGTTTTGACATTATTGCCCTTTTATTAATAACTTAATATTATGTCCTTTCATTTCTAAAGATTTATATCTTTTCTATCGTATTCAGTATATAAATATATCAAACTAAAAAAATTAAAGAAAGTTAATAGTTAATTTATATCCTTAAAATTTTTCTCTTGGATTAATATTTACTTCTATATATGTTTTTTTAATTTATTAGACTTTAAGTTAAACAAAATTGATAAATAACACAACATTAAAAATAAATTCAAATACCAAAATTTATATAAAAAAGGTAATGCTAAACTCATTTATTTAAAGTAATTTTTATCATTTTAATTTATTTAAACTTTTAGACTAATATCATTGTCATTTTTATATTTATCAAATTAGTCAAGTATGAAATTTATAATTAAAGAATTTCTTCTTATTTATTCTTTTGGACTAAACATTGTATTTTTTGTTTTTTTTTTTTGGCGCTAGTGATGTACAATTGCTTACTTCTCTTTTTTTCCCAACATATTCTTTGATTAGGAATTTCATATTGGACTAATTTGATAAATATAAAAATGACTATAATATTACTCCAAAACTTTAAATAAATTAAAATGATAGAAAATTAATCTAAATAAATGAGTTTGGTACCTTTTTTAGATAAATTTTGACAATTGAATTTATTTTTAATGTTTTGTTATTTATCAATTTTGTTTGACTTAAAGTCTAATAAATTAAACAAAACATACATAGTATTATATATTAATTCATGAGTAAAAATTCAAGGATATAAACTAAATATTAACTTTTTTTAAAAATTTTATTAGTTTGATATTTTTATATAATTAATACGATAAAAAAGATATAAATCTTTTAAAAATGAAAAGAAATAACATTAAATTATACATAATTTCATGAATAAAAGAGCAATAATGTCATAACATTCACCTTTTTTTTTTTAAACTTTTAACTTTGACTAGTCTTTAGAGGGCGAAGTGTATATATTCAAAGTTGTGGGGGGTAAAGTATGACTAAACCCTAAGTTTAGGGAGCAAAATGTTTATCAGAGAGAGAGAGAGAGAGAGAGAGAGAGAGGGCCCCCTCGGGGGGGGGGGGGGGGACGGAGGACATTGTGTGGATGAATGATGGCTCGAGCAGTAGCTTTCTAGGCTCTCTGGAGACGGTGTCGTTTAGTGAATTTTTGATGAGCCTCCTGCGGAAAGAATTATAGATTTCAAGTTAGGGCCCGAAACATAACAACTGAGCCCAACTTTTATTGATTTTCAAATGGAAAACCCTTTATTAGATGATGTACTTTTGAAAAAAAAAAAAAAAAGGTCCAAATAAAATGAAACGTGAAGAAGGAAAAATCCGCAATAAAATTTATGGCACCGTTTTAAGTAATTTTCTCTTTGGTTCTTTTTTTGAAGGAAGGAAGAAGCATGAGTTCAGATAATATTGAACTTGCTCGAACTATTGTCATTTCACCTTTTCCCTTCTCACATGCTAACCATCATAACTAACTATTGCTAATAACAATATAAATCTCTGCATTCATTCCCCTTCCTATCGAGTCTTGATTGCCGGAAGACGTCATAGGCTTTTCCTCCCCGCAAGATTTGTCACTTTCAGTTATACATTAAGATCAGAGTATTAATATCTAGACAGCTAAAATTTTTCTATATTGGATTTTCATGTGTAAATAATGTCGTTTCATCATTAGTTTTCTCGATTGAAATCTGTTAAAAGAATGATGGATCGGAACCAAGACCTGCATAATTTTAGCATCATCTTATTATCCATACATTGAGTAGAAGATTCATAAAATGCAATACTTTAATGAGTACTAGACAAAATCTGCCAAGTACAGGTGAGAAACTCATTCGTAACAAGTTGGTTTACAGATGGAAACTGCTTAAAGCATATGGTAGCTTCAGGACTTCAAAGAAAACTGCCATGTACAGATCATATAATCTATGATGCTTTAGCTGTATCACGAACTAGGGCAAACTTAGCAAGCAGACCGCAGAGCTGAAGATACGAACCTACTCCATCACAGATCCTCATGTGTGCGAATCCAGTTTCCTGCAGACATAAAGAGGAGATAAAATGTCAATGAGGCTGCAGATGGAGAGGACATTAATTATAAAGACTTCAATACTGCATGGTTACACACCTTCATGAATTCTAACTTAAGGTATTCTGCCATATCATAGTTCTTTATGACTCGGAAAAGGGTTGTAATTATATCAGTAGGGGAATAACCCAGATCATAAAGCTGCTTCAGACCAGCACAAGAATCATCAAATTTTCCCTCGAGAACATTGCGTATCATATTCTTCACATGCAAAGGATGGGGCTGATCACAAACCTGGATGCCAATCCACAAGAAGAAGAAGCAAACGAAAACAATAATTACTAAGTTCTGGTGATAAAAACTAGGTTGGAAAGAAGGCGCAAGACTGTATACCTTGAAAACATTTTCTTGGTTGACAAACCCAAATCCACTATGTGTTGCTTGCAAGTTGTTCAAGGCCTGCCTCATATCACCATCAGCAGTAAATATAATAGCCTCAAGTCCTTCTGGAACATAAGGTACCTGCTTTGAGTATCAAAACATCAACAGTGTATTTCTTATGTAGAATAATGTCCTAGATACTAGTTATCCTGTGAGGCTCTCTCTTTCTTCCCTTTTGTTTAAGAAAAAAGGTGAATGACAAAACAAACTTAATTTCACATGATAATGTTGTTTGCAGGAACTTGAATACACTTGTGAAGTAGAAGAGCAAAGACTGGCTGTTTACTTTGTTAGAAGTTGGAAATGAAGTTGTAAGACACGATCAAGCAATTTAAAGCTGAACTTGAAGAGACATCATCTTCCTATCCGACTTTATAAAGTAAAGGCAATCATTTACAGCAAAGTATCATGCTGCAAAACTGAGGTGCAAAAAACACCTAGGTACCAGTAGTATGCATTAAGTTACAAGGACGAACTGTATTCTAATAAGTATCAGGCATTCATGCTGAATGTACCTTTTCAGCTGCTACCACTACCATGAGGCGACTGAGAATCTCTTGATCAGTTAATCTTGAAAAGCG
Source organism: Mitragyna speciosa (assembly GCA_024721245.1). NCBI lineage: Eukaryota > Viridiplantae > Streptophyta > Magnoliopsida > Gentianales > Rubiaceae > Mitragyna > Mitragyna speciosa. The sequence continues at coordinate 28,300,608 of CM045557.1, forward strand.
GACAAGGGCACCCCTACTTTGAATTGGTTCAATAATTTTTGATGATGTGTTGCAAGCAAGAGCAAAGCGTGTAGAGTTCGAATATATTTCCATTATCCTTCTCAAAGCTTGCTGAGCTCCAGATGTCATGCTAATTTATACAACAAGCAATACAATCTTTCAACCAAGTAATCACAGAGGACAGTATGATGACAGTTAAAAACATAGACAATTGAATCAACTTTCAAACATACCGGAGGGATAAACAACATTACATGTGAGGAATATTGATAGGCTCAGAATATAATTTTAAAAAAATCACTTACCTGTCTGCTTCATCCAATATTATTATTTTATGGCGGCCAGGTGGTAGAGTGGCTTTTTTCTGGGCAAACATTTTGATTTTGTTTCTTACAACATCAATGCCCCTGGTCAAGAAGAACTGTTAACACTATAGAACAATTGATCAAATGTCAGTTTATCAGGATAAGTGCTTGACATACCTGTCATCTGATGCATTTAACTCTAAAACTGCCTCCTTAAAATTTGGTCCCAAAAGTTCATGTGCAAGAGCTAAAACACTAGTGGTCTTACCAGTTCCAGGTGGACCCTGAAAAAAATTGTAAAGCAGAATGCTTAGGACCAGTATGTATCCATTGTTTTGTGATATGGTGACAAAAACAAAAGTAAAAGAAAACCACAATTTACATATATCCCAAGGTATTACTATAAACAATATCCTCCAAACATGTTTAGGTTAAAAAACATCTATCTTTTCAACAAATCCTCTTGCTATCATTTAGTCGATAATGGAAATAAGGAATTAACCAAAGAAAGAAAAGGAATCAAAACAACATAATCACCCAGGGAAAGGTAGTGTTATAAAAGCTCAATGCAATAGAGAACAAAGGAAATAATGTCGGTTCAAGCGTATGCAACTATACCCCTTGATCAGATGACCTGCTGTGAAGGACATGTACAGCAGGCATATATATGTCATTAGCAAGTAGTTACAAGTTTTGATCGCCATATAATCCTTTTCAAGCAATTTAAAAATAACGAAATGCATATATCTTCTATCTTTCATGGACGGCTTTGGACTACAACTATGTACTAAGTTGAACGGCCAAACAATATTCTTCGTCATTTAATACCTTATATAAGTAAATTCATGTTGTACGAATATTCTAGCACACCCCTGAGTAATTTGGAACGATACCATTTGTCCTGTCGTGACAACAAAAATTTACAGGTTTGAACCATGTTGCCAAGATTCAAATTTTTCAATTGATCACATACCTCCAAAACACAGGTACGAAACAAGTAAGAGATATCCAATTTTATGTATATAATACTCAAACATGGGAGACTGGACACAAACCAAAAATGTTGGAAGATTATCATGTACATTCTACAACATGTCTTAGAGGCTTAGCCAAGAATTCCTGTTCAAAGCCAAAATTTTTGAAACCAAAATTCTAAAAATCCCAAATTTATCCATCTTCTCCCTCCTCTCTGCAAACCCAAATTTCCATTATTGCTCTTCGCTGATTTAGAGACAGAATCAACAATAGCCCAAAGGTTAAGGGTTTCAATTCTCAGCTTAGCCAAGCATTCCTTTTCAAACCCAAAGGCTTTGAAACAGAAATTCTAAAAATCCAAACACTAGCCATCTTCTCCCTCCTTCCTGAAACCAGCTTCCTACATTACTCTTTTACTGACTTTGTGACAGAATCACCTACAGCATTGCTTAGCCGAGAATCCCTGTTCAAAGATAAAATTTTTGAACCGGAAATTCTAAAAATCCCAACTTTACTCATATTCTCCCACCTTGCCATAACCTCGAATTTCCTACATTACTCTTTACTGACTTTGCACCAGAATCGACTACCATGCAACTCAGCTTAGCTGATAAGTCCTGTTCAAAGCCAAAATCTTTGAAGCAGAAATTCTAAAAATACCGACCCGAAACCCCGAGTCTATTACATTACTCATTACAATTCAGCTCAGCTGAGAATTCCTGTAGTAAGCCAAAATTCCAAACTTTAGCCATCTTTTCTCACCTTTCTGTAAATCCATATTTCCTACATTATTCTTTACTGACTTTGCACCAGAATCAAGAACATCCCAATCATTAAGGGTTCCAATCCTCACCGACCCCATCCCCCTTCCCCGCACTTCCACTTCTTAAAAAACATAAAAATTCGAACTTTACGCCACAACCCACAAACCAGCTCAGCGAATATTCATCAAATATGACTTCAAAAACAAAACCCAGATGAAAAATGGAGCAAAAAATAACACTACAATTCAATAATCATGGCAGCCAATTATAACAATCTTAGTAGGGATGGGATTTTCTTTTGGACCCCCCGGGGGGGGGGGGGGTTCATGGGCTTACAGCCAAGATGAGGTTGGGCATGTTGCCATCACGGGCTATGACTTGGAGCCTGGCGACGGCGTCTTCGTTGCCGACGATGTCTGCTACTTTTGTGGGCCTGTACTTCTCCACCCATGGAATATCGGGGCCTGAATTTGAAGAAGATGATGCCATTTTTTTCTCCTTTAATGTTGAGCAAAGATTTGCTTCTCAAAGTTCTATCGAGCAATATTTGATTTGAGAGAATAACCAAAAACCTGTGGTAAAAGTTCTATAAAACCCCCTGGTTTCAATTTGGAGGGAAATCAGAGCGAGCACCACACCTGAACGACGCCGTTTGAAGGTTGTTTGCTTTTATTCCAAGCATAATATTAGGAAAAAAAAATTGAATATTTTGCCAAGTTTGTCATCAATGATAAGTCTTTTTCCTTCGTTTATTTCCTGAACAAAATGAAAGCAAAACTCTAGTGGCACTATTTTTCTCCTAATCTTGTAGATGAACCCCCCAAAAAAAAAAAAAACCAAATTAATCTTTTTATTTTAATCTATTTATCTCTTCATTATTTTCATTTTATTTTGCTTTCTCTCCTAAGCTCCAGAAAATATAGTCTTCAAAATTTTGACCAAGCGATGTGATGGTACAAGGGGCATTGTCAAAATTTTGGCACTTGTACTCATAAAGACACGGCAAAGTTTGCATTTTTGCCAATTATTTTCTATGTTCCTATGACAAATAAATAAACATTGACCTGCTCAAATTTTAACTGATTTTGTATGATTTTGCAACAAAACGAATTCATTATATTTAGTCGATTGCAATGTACATAATCCAAATCCAGCCGTTGGGTATAGTATGATGTGTGATATATATACCAAAAAGCCAAAAAGAAAAAGGCAAAACTTAAAAACAAAAAGGAAGAAATGTAAAAGAACAGGTAAAAGAGCAAGGAATTTGCCTTTAGCTTTATTCGCCAATCAGCTTTCTGTGGTCCTCGATAAAGTCATGATGCCGAATGATACTAACAAGGGTGCGTTTGGTCCATGCGTAAGAGGTGCAAAAATAGATATCAGAGTTAATGATATCAATATTCATTATTCAGTTTATCAGAATGAGAATCATTTTATTCCAAATCAAACATGCAGGAGAGTGCTTCAAATTGTCTGTTTGCGTATTAATTCTTTATTGACCACTTAATCAACCGGATAACAAAATTGATACATTTGTAGCTGTTTAAAGGCAGGACAAGCAGAAGAGAGGCTTAGTTACAATACAAGACGATTTGAGTGGAAGAGACGGGAGAAAATGACATAAACTCGGGATTTCAATTCCTGAACGGGAACCAAACACCTCTTAACTACCATGCCCCACATTCCAATTTCCTGCAGCCGGTGCTTGACTGGCGGACACCACCAAGGTATTCCTTTTCAAACTTGAGAGTTTACAGCTTCAAACCTTGTAGTGGGTCGGCAGCTCGGCATTTTCACAAACACCTTATACTCGTTTACTACTACTGCTATTCATTCCATTCAAACTAACGGCAAAGTCTCCAAGTTGCTAACTTTCTCTCACTACCTCTGTCTCTAGCTCTCGGCGGTCATGGAGGCTTATTCTCTGCTGGAACGGTACCGTTTAGATCGTCGGAAACTTCTGGAATTCATATTATCCTCGGGATTCATTAGAGAAATCCGTACTCCGTCAGGCTCCTCCTCCGCCGCCTCAATTTCCGATATTAACCTCGATTTCATCAGCGCCGACTACGTTCTTCAGTCAATTCAATCCGGTAAAGGGGAAAAAAAAGCTCTCATTTCTATTATTATTAACGATTAAAATTTTAATTAATTTTTAAAATTTTTAATTTGTCCGATTCGTGTATATGAATGCTTGGTTAGGTGGAGTGCTGGATAGTTCATTAGCTACTAAGAAATTTTATGAGGAATCTGCGGTGCCAATAATGGTAAGCCAAAGTTCATCTTTTTTAGCTTCATGGATTGTCAAAATTGAAAGCTAAGAGTTGTGACGTTTGCTTTGTTACATTTTGTCGATTTATTGGTGAGGCCGCTAACGTAAGCCAGCTGGTGTACTTATCTTTACGGCATAGTTTAAACAGCATGCTTGCCGTGTGCTATTTGTTTGTGTGTGTATATATATGTGTATATATATGGAGAATTATAATGTCTTGTAGCTGTAAGGAAAAGCCCATTTTAGTGTAAATGATGTGAAGGACAGTTTTCATGGGTATTATATTTGTGAAGACCGGTGTTTTATAGCTGCAATCAAGCAAAAGCACAAGTGGAAATTTAGAAAAATTTAGTGTTAACAGATAGGTATTTAATGCATTTCAATAGTTAGTGTTAATTTGGTGTCTGACCGGTAGTCATTTGCCCCGGTTACAGTTTTATGTACTTGGTTTCTTTACGATGTTGTTTTCTTGGGTACAGATGTAGTAAAGTTAAATGCTAGAGAGCCTAGGATTTGTAAGGAGGGGATTTTGTTTTTCATTTTTTTCAATTAAATAAAAAAGGCATGTGTGAGGGAAAAATTGAAATAAGGTTGCATGTCCTGCAATGGATTATGCATCCACCCTTTTTATTTGTGTATTAAATCAGTGTAATTTTCTTTTTGATATGTTTGTTCAACTCCTTGTTCATGTAGATGGATTTGCATGCAAAGGATTTCTATTTTCTTCTTACAGATCCAGAATCATCTGGATCTCCTCCAAGGCGTCCACCTCCTCCAGTTTTAGCAGACTACTCTGACAATCATAGATCATCCATTTCCAATGTACGACATAGTACATTTGATCAAGGAGTTCCTGTTTCTGGTGTTGAATCTGGGATGAAATCTGCAAATGCAACAACTATGGTTTCAGGTCCTGTGCATAATGTGGATATTCCAGAGCTTGGTTTACCTAGCTTGAAGACAGGTATATGTTTCTTTTCCAAATTATTTCATGATAACCTAAATTTGTAAAGAAATAAGATGTAGAAAAGTTTTCTGAATCTCTTCCAGATTTCGGAGGTTGAAAATACCTGTGATCTATTGGTTTTAAGTTTTTACCATTACATATAAATGCTTTTTAGATAGCTAGACTCTCAGCTTGTGAGTAAACTGATATATAAGTTTAGGATTTTTGAAGGATTACTGGATGATGACTTGAGGGAATCTGCTTATGAAGCATGCATTGCATGCATGATGTTTTCGGGGTAATCTCTCTCTCTCTCTCTCTCTCTCTCTCTCTCTCTGTGGTTGTGTGCATGCACGTGTGCATGTGAATTTGTGTGTATAGTGTGTGTGTTGAGAATATTGATGCTTCACATATTAAATGCAGTTTGTTTGTACCTGTGCTGCTTTGTGAACTGGTTAATGACACAAGATAAATCTTTTTGATTCTTTTCCATTTTCAATATTTTCCTTGTGAAATTAGGATTGACATTTCGATACAAAGTAGAAAGAAAGAGAAGAATCCCAAATTTCTGTCTGGTTTGAAAACCAAAAAGGGTAAATATCTGCAGTCTCAGTCTCCGGAAAGACACGTAGAATTCCTTGATACCATTCGCATGCAAATGCAGGCAAGTTTTGATGCATCCTTCTGATATTCTGTTTGCGATTTTAATGCTGGTAGTTCTTTATGCCATGGCATGTCTTTGGTATGTGTTTATAGAAGTTTCACATATTAGTCCCTATTATTTTGATAAAAACAATAGCTAAATTCTTGTTCTTTTTCAGATTTCTGAATCAATGGATGCCTTGGCTAGACGACGTTTAGTACAATTTGCCCCAGTGAAAGCACGGGGACAAATTAGTGTCCCAGAAATATCATTGGGTCTGTTGAGTGGCACATTCAGATCTGACTTCCCCAGTGAAAAAGCATATACACATTGGAAAAACAGACAAGTAATCATTGTTACTCGATTTTATTAGATTTTGAGCTTTTGCTTCTTAAACAAAGTTATGTCTTTCATGTTACAGACTTTACTGTATCCTCTAAAATTTACCAGACTTAACTTTCTTTTACATTTTTTGGTACATAAGATACTCATTTATGTTTTTGTCAATCTTTGATCCTTGTAAAAGATTGGTGTCATTTTTAAAGCAGTTCTTGTTTATTTATTTTATTTTCTACTTTTAGTTTTCGATTTGTCTTTATTTATTACTCATGCTTTTGATTATGGAGTATTGTGGACTTTGAGTTTCAAGAACCATGAGACTTGGGTGGACGTTCTTTAATCCACATACCTAGCCTTTGACTAGTCATAGATGTTAGCAAGGAGAAATCGCACACAAAGATGGATCAATTCTTATAATTGATACTTGTTTTGAGGGGTTGACGGTAAAATAAAAATCCCTTGTGATGTATTCTATTATGATTTTTTTTTTTGACTGATACATGTGTTGAATGATTTTGTTATCTAACACATAAGACAAAACATGTGTCTGAGTAATTTCTTCTGTAGTTTTTTCCTGTGGGATGATTATTGCATTTTGTTTCTGTGTCACTGATAAATTCAATAGCTAAGTGAACTGGTCAATTATTTGTCATCATATGTTTCCTATTACAGATTTTAAACTTTCAAATGCTTTTCTTGTAGGCAGATATCCTTGAGGAATATTTTTGTTCTGTAAACAATATGACGGATAAGCAGAAAATTGGACTCTTACTTGCAAAAATTAGAAACTCAGAGGTAATTATCTCCCTTGGCAGCTTTGCTTCTATGACTATAAATCAGTTTTTCATTGCAAGTAGCTATTTTGCTTTGTTGTAGGAATGGGACAATAAGATGTCTCCCTCAGAGCGGAGTGAGATCCTATTAGCTCTAAAACAATACCTATCTGTATTATCATCTAAGCCTGGACGTTTTGGTGTTCGAGGAGAAACTTACTATTGGACTTCTGGATATCACTTGAATATTAGGCTTTACATGAATCTACTGTTTGGCTTATTTGACATTCTGGAAGATGGCCAGCTTGTAGAGGTAAGACTCTTTTTTTTTTTTTTTTGGGTTATACCATGTTTTATACACATGACTCTTACTCTTTTTACTTTGTTTTGTACAGGGAGCTGATGAACTCCTTAAGATCATTAAGTTGACTTGGCCTTTGTTGGGTATTACCCAGAAATTGCATAGTGCCTTGTATGGATGGATTCTTTTTAAGCAGGTACGTGTTTTGGTAAAGCCTGATTTTTCATTATTTCAGTGACAATTTTTAAGACTATATGCATATATCAGCTTTCTTGATGTGGTGTAGTCAGCATCAATTCTAGAACACAATTCTTGCTTGGGTCTTCTTGTACAAGTTCAATTCAATATAAAATTTCTCCATATTGTCATCTCTTTACTTTACTATGATATCTAGATGCTCGGCATTCAATTTGATAGGATAATTATTTCTCCTTTTACTGTTAGCATGGATATTTGTTTGTATGTTCTGCTTTCATCTGTTATTTCTGTGTGGTGCACTTAATTCTTACTAATTCACATCCTCCATATGCCAGCTGCTGCTTGCTTGCCCATCCTTTCAGTGAATTTCATAGAGTACTGACACAATTTCTTTCTAATGGAAGTTTGTTAGGACTGAGGAGACTATGCTATTAGAGTATGCAATTCGTGTTTTGCAAAAAGTTCTATCTTGTGAAGATGGTGATGGGAGGGAAGACGAATATATATGTAGTTTAATGTGTTCAACGGGATCTGGCAACTGTGAACTTAAATTGAACTTGCTGCAGTCTATATTTATCTCAATTAGCTCCTGGTGTGAAATTAAACTGCAGGATTATCATCTACATTTTGCTCAGGTGAATTCAAAATATTCGGTTGTATAATTCATTCAATTTCCAATGTTCAAGTTCCGTTTTAGATTTATAGTGGCTTTTCATTCAAGAAAGACTTTTAACTGAAGAGACTCTTCTTTATGCTTCAGAAATCTTCCATTTTTAAGGGAGTGATGACCATGTCCGTGGTAACTTGCAAAGTTGATGCCAGCAACAACTTTAAGGTAACTCATGTAGTTTCAGATGTTTAATTTGGAAATATAGAGATTTCTTTTCAATGGCTCTGATATACCAATAGTTGCTCGAGGGAAGGATTTGGCAGGTCAGGAATTGCAATTTTCTTAGCCCTATGGAAATGTTAAACAAAGAGGTTTCCCTACAAGCTGGGTTGTTGGTTGGTGATTTGTCATTTTAGATTGCCTCTTTTTGCGCGCTGCGCGTGTGCTAAGGCATGCTTGTATTACTTTGTGATGTGTCCCAAATAAAAGGCTAGATGCTCACTTTTTTTGTTCTTAACTCCTTTTCATTTCTTCCCCTTATCTTACATGTAGAGATGAAATTTTATTTTTGAAGATGTTTTTATTGATGCTATCGTACTTATTAGCTGCGTGTTACTTCTTTTTCCTCTTCATTCTCTGTTGATTGATTATTGTAATTTTGACTTCTAGAATGACTTACTTGATGATACTAGAAGAGAACTTAAGGTGCAATTTCCACAATGACCTACTAATTGTAGCCCATATATGCTTAGAAAATCTTTTCTGCTTGCAGTTTATTGAATCTGATGAGTCAGGGGAGATTGCTTCTAGAAAAGTGAGACTATATGTTGGTCGGTCATTGGAAGCTGCATGCAAGAGGGTAAATCATGTTATTAATAGTTTTTCAATGGATGCCCATAACTAGGTTTGACTAAATTGTGTGGCAACAAAGTAGTGTTCATAAGTTGATGTTTTAAACATTTCAGGTGATGGATAAAATATATTTTGGATCTGAAGTAGATAGGAAACATCCCTTGGCTCTTCTTGCGAATGAACTTAGGATTGTTGCTGAGAGGGAGCTCAGCTTGTATTATCCTGTCCTACATCATTGGTACCCTGAAGCTGGCGTAGTTGCATCCATAAGATTACACCGCTTTTATGGTGAAAGACTGGTCGGTATTTGTTTGGAACTAACACATTTTTTCTCCCTCATGTGGCTGGTGCATGTCCTCTAATTCATGTTCTTGCCTTTCAGAGACCATTTCTTCAGGGTGTATCATGCCTTTCTGAGGACGTTAGAGCAGTGCTTCCTGCAGCTAATGAATTGGAGAATTGCCTAACTGAGCTTTACTGCTCTGCATGTCAAAAAAATGGCTCGACTTTAGTGTTCAGTGAAGAATTCATCCATTACCAGGTCTCTGTTTTTTCAACTTGGTTAACACTCTTTAGTCAGCATCTTTGATGATTAATATGGGACTACCCACATTTTAGAAAACTAACTACATTTTAGAAAACATCTGTGCTTGTTTTTTGGTGAAAATATCTGCAATCATCTAATATATTGTCATTTCTGAAGATGCTGGGTAGGAATTTGATGTTTGTGTTACCAGCCTACCTTTTATCACCCAATTATATTTAGCTTCCGACTATGATTTGATCCTTTGTACCTGGAGAATTGAAGTGCCTGAATTATGCATAATGCATACGGTTTTCTTGAAAATTGATATTTATTGCTATGAAAATTAGTTGATATTACTAAAACCTTGTCCTTCCTAATGTTCTGCTGTAAACAATGTAAATCATTGAGCCTGTACGAGTAATGAATCATTTTGTATTTTTTACCTTCTTGTATCTTGCGGTGCAAAGTGATGGCTTTATAGTTAATTACAGGTTCTAGTTGTATACTGATTGTATCCTTCCTAATTTGTAGATTGGAGAAATTTCCAGGCCATTAGTTCTTGATTGGATTATTGCCCAGCATGGACGTGTCATGGAATGGACTGGTCGTGCTTTTGATCTTGAGGTTTGTCCAATACCATAACATATTTTTATGTAGTCTAAAAGATTAAAGAAATGCTGAAATAAATGGACAATACCCTTTTTGCTTTTCTCTTGAAGTCAATTTGTTTTCACAAACTGTAAAATTTGTATGAGTTCTTTTCATTGATCTGTTTATAGGGATGGTTATTCTGGGATTACATCTAACTGAAGCTTAAATACCCTCTCCAACCCACACTGTATGCACTACTTTCCTTTCTTTTCTGTTGCAAATTATGTCGACTCTCTTAAATTGAATTTCAGAACTATTAATTAAACTCTCTCTTTAAATACTTGTACACCAAAAGTGGTAGTGGCCACACTTGTTACTTATTATTCCCTTATGTTTCAATTAACTGATATGGTGAGCCAAAATGCTTCCTTAGTCTCTCTAAACAGTGTAATAGTTACTTGTTTCTTGTAATATTCATGCTTAGTGAGTGTCAAGCTGCATATGATAAATACAGGAAGGTTTGTATGCTTGAATATGCATTTTACAAGAGTATGGAACATTTATAGTGTTTGAGTTGCAGTTTATTTCTGCAATTGAACTTAGAGTCCAACTATTTACTGTTTTCCAAATTGTTGCCATTTGCAGGATTGGGAACCTTTGTCGCATCAGCAAAAACAAGCAGCTTCGGCAGTTGAAGTGTTTAGGATCATAGAAGAGGTACTTTGCTAATACATTTTTGTCTATTACAACATTTCATTGTTGCTTGTAAGAAAGAGCGGGTTAGGGAACAAATGACTTGTATAATGGTTGTTTCGGGCAGATACTACTTTTCGAGCTCATTGCTTGCACTTTCTTTACACCTTCCTTGGGATACTATTTTCATTAATTCAAGTTTCTTCCCTCTCTTCATTTTCTTTCCTCGACATCTATTCATCAATTAGTAGGGGACAGCCCAATGTCAATGAGTGTCAATTAATTGCCTTCTAATGCTTACAAAATGGTGCTAAAAATATTTCGTTTAAGATGGAAATATGATTCTCAGAACAAGAGAGATTCTACACAGATAACTAAAGGCTCAGAATTCCTTGGAAGAAAACAAAATACAGCAGTACCATTGTACTAAATCTTTGCAAATTTGTAATAGCATCATCTGAAATTCTTGCTCACTGTTTAATGTGATCTCTGCAGATCACATTCCATCTTTCTTGTCCTTATCTATCATCCAAGAATTCCCCCTGTTTGAACATACCTTGAAAGAATTTCAACATCTGCGAGGCTGAAGAAATTTCTCCAGTCATATTTAAGATGTCATCACTTTATATTGTTCCAAATATTACACTGGTACTCCCTGGTATATGCTTTATGTAGCTGTACTTCTCCAGGAATATATGAAGCCCCTCCTGGTTTGGTGAGTTTTCTGCTGTGGTTGGGTTTTATTTCTTCCACTCTATGGACTTGTTCTCAACAGCTTCTAAGACACTGCATAAGCAGCTTTTCTGAAACTGAAAAAGAAATTAGTTTTGAAAATTTGTTACTGAAAACATGTTTTTAATTGTTTGTAATTGGAAAAGTTAAAAGTCGTTTCCAACAGCAACCCAAGGCCTTCTAATCAAAATTAACTTTTAAATTTCAAAACAGCTGCTTATAGCTTATTATGAACTGTTCAGAGCAAGCCCTGTGCCTGATGGTGAAAAGTCAATTTAGAATAGATGTATAGCTTATTATGAGCTGTTCAGAGCAAGCCCTATACCTGATGGTGAAAAGTCAATTTAGGATAGATGTTTCTTGAATGTCCAAAGTTCAAAATTTCATGTGCTATCTCTGTAGTTAATGTCAGCTGAAATATATCAAATTTTTTATTTTGTCTTGGTTATGATACATGTACGACTGGTTTCCAAGATCAAGGGAAGTTAGCTTATATGTTTTACTCTTTTCTTCTGTTTTTTCGTTGCTAGTCAATATTCAATAATAGTTTATAATAGGCTTGCATGTTAGTTTCTTTCGTTGGTTTATCTATTACTGATTCTCTTCTGATGTTTCCTTTGTGCCTCTTGTATTCAACTCTGGTTTGCAGACTGTGGATCAACTCTTTGAGCTGAGACTACCAATGGCTATTACACACTTGCAGGCTCTACTTTCCATCATTTTTCATACATTGGATGCTTATTTGCAGAAAGTGACAAGCGATTTAGGTAATTAGCATTTCACATTTACTTTGTATAAATTTTAGTTCCCTACTTGCTTGCTTACAAGACAAAATCTTTTGTGCCACTTCTGCATTCTGGCACTGAGGGTAAACAAGTTAGGTGTCCATTGGAAATGTTGCATGAAAGAATATTTCGTGGGGGTTGTAGGGTAATATAATTGCATCTGGTAGTTCTACTCCCCATAGAGATAGGATTGGTTCTGGAGATGAAGCTGTTCTGGCTTCTTTCTGTAATACCTCTCTTTCAATTAATTTAGTTCTGATCATCATATATTTTCCATAATTTGAACTACATTCTTTTGGAAATATAATTCAACTGGTAGATATTCTCTGTTGTGATTACCCCTAAATGACAATTCTCATGCTTTTTGAAATAAATCTGGAAGATGGCTGATTGAAGAACTTTTATTCCTTTATCCAGAAGTTGTTTAGGTTTTTGTTCACATGCAATAATTATGTGCAGTATGTTTTAATTCATTAATTTTGGAATATTTGGTTGAGTTTCCTTGCCTTGAAGTGTCCCAGTGCTTTTGAACTTTTGGTTAGAAAGTTTTGGCCACTTATATGATTACATTTATATCACTTTTATATTTACTTCAAAGAAACAAAGATTAACAGCGTCTTGCATAAGGATGTTTTGATTCATTAATTTGTGGGTAGAATGTTTTGATTCATTAATTTAAGAATATTTGGTTGAATTTCCTTTCCTTGAAGTGTCCCTGTGCTTTTGAACTTGTGGGTAGAAATTTTTGACCACTTATGTGATTACAGTTATATCAGTTTCAAATAAAAGAATCAGACAGCATCTTGCATAAGGAATTTTTCACGTCTTGTCTTCGCAATTTTCCATGGCCTAAAGTTTGACCTGTTATCACATGCAATGATGCGATGCTAGCACTTGTCTTCACCTGGTTGCCTTATGGAAATTTATGCAAATTGCATTTTCAAGCATATGTTTCAGTTTAAAACTCTCTAGCCATTAGATACTTATGAATTTCTTCCCTAGAATGCAGTTGGAAAGGAAAATCTCTATCCTCCTATGCCGCCTTTGACTCATTACAAGGAGACAACATTTCCAATGGTAAAGAAGAAGCTAGTTGAGTCTAATGTGCTTGAGGATGAAGTTAACAATAAGTTGAATGAGTTGACAACATCCAAACTCTGCATCAGATTGAACACTCTTCAAGTAAGTGCTATTCTTCTGAATTAGTAATTGAATTTGGTGTGCAGTTATGCAAGCAAAAAAGGATCCTTTTCCCCCCAGTCAGATGCTTGTGAGTTAGTGGGTGATTTAAACTATTTAGTTAATTATGATTTTTAGGAGAACTAAGTTATTGTAGGTTTAAAAATTTCCCATATGCATTTGTTATTCCTGATGAAAGTGGAGTTCAAGTTATTGGCACTGCTGCATTGCATGAGTACCTCTCAGACGGTATTATTGTAACTTTGTTTAATAGTTATCCTCTGGGAAATTTTAGAATCCAGAAAATATATATAGTTCCTAGAATTTCCAAGATTGATGTGGTCAAGTATTTAGAAGGATAATTTCATGTTGTTTAAAACAACAGCCTAGGGATTTATGTAAAAATGGTTTAGGCCTGAAGTTGGTCTGAGGAGTCATAAGATGAGTTTTGTTGAAGAACATAATGTTAATAAGCTTCCATGCAATGTATTCTATTAGTTTTTATAAGAAGCAGTAATTTCCACAGTTATAAACCTGGATTCTTCCCGTCTTTCTTCATCAGATATTTTGTTCCTTTATCATATTCATTGCAACACCACTCCAAAATTAAGAGATTGGTGCAAAATAGATGTGGTATAAAAAAATAATCTTGATATATCATTTCCAAAGATTGCTCATATAAGTGATCCACAAAGTGGTGTCTAAATGAATTAAATTTTTTAAGTTTCACATTGCATCATTTGCAGTATATTCTGAAACAAATTTCTGCACTTGAAGACGGCATCAGGAAGTCTTGGGGATTTGCTGGACCATTTGATAATGGAGAAGAGTGTAAGTTTTAAACATGCAAGATACAATCAATTAATTGTTGTTTTGGGCAGGAATTCCTAAATAGCCACTGAACTATTCCCAATGTATACTTTCCACCGCTAAACTATTTCAGTTCTCAGATCACCCACTAAACTGTAAATAGTGAGTGAATTTGGCCATTCCTTCTTATTTTTCTGTTAACTCGGACAAAAAGCAACACTGTCTAAAAGGCATTTGAATATGAGGAATTTTATTTGGATGGTGTGATCTCCTTTTTTCATTCATCCAGCAAGACAGGAATCCCCCGAGACGTCTGGCAGAATTTTAGATACCTGTAGTGAATCAGTTGATGAGCTTTTTGCTGCCACCTTTGACTGCATCAGGGATACTGCTGCTCATGCTATCAGAAGTATTTGTGAGTTCATTGGTAAGCAAGTGTATCATGTTTCAGTTGCACTTGTACATGTGTAAAATGTAATAAGTAGTTATCTTCTGTCAATCTTGAAGCACTTTAAGCCACTGAAGCAATCTTCTATGAACTTAGTTGGTTGTTATGCCTTGAAGTTGTGCCCATTATTTCCCTGGCCCAAAAAGAAAAATTTCTGTTGATATGGTGCTTACAAGACAAAACTGATTTTCGTTGTTGTTGCTAGGGGTACGAGTTATCTTCTGGGATCTGAGAAAATCATTCCTGTACTGTTTGTATCATGGTGGTGTTGATAGTGCCCGTTTAGACAGTTTACTGCCACATCTTGACGGTGTAAGTGCTTGAAACTTCTCTTTTTCCTTCTCTTCCTTTCTTCCGAACTTGCAGTGCATAATAACCAAACTGCACAACGTTCATCCTTTTTTTGTGTCTCTCGTTTTGTTGAGATATTTTCAGGGTTGATTTTATTCTGAGAGTAATCCTTGCAGGCCCTAAATCGAGTCTGTGGTTTGATCGATGATGCACTTAGAGATCGTGTAGTCTCGAGCATATTTAGGGCAACCTTGGTAAGATCTTAGTGTTATGAATCGAATGATCATTCCTCCTCATGTTTTACACTAAAGTTCGTTTCTTCCTTGTACAGGAAGGCTATGTTTGGGTATTACTGGATGGAGGACCTTCACGTGCATTTTCTGATTTAGATGTTCCAATGATGGAAGATGACCTTAACATGTTAAAAGTAAGTGTGGAAATGCTTAATTTTTACCTTTTCTTCTTTGCATCCTCAACTGTTCGTCAGACTTTTCACCTGGCTTTCTTGTTGCTCTATTGTTTCTGTTTTCACCTATGATACTTCCAATTTGGTATTTGGATATTGCGAAATCATTGTAGAGGTTTTTTTTTTTTTTTTTTTTCCTTTATCCATATGGGGACTTAATTTTCCTCTGTAATCTTCTTTTTGCCTAATAAATACGATTAAACAAACTGGTATACAGAACTGAAAAGTTCTTCAGGCGGTAAAGGGATGAGACATAATGAATGGTGGAAAATATCTTCACAATGAGCAAAACAACCATAAGTGTTATCACCTACTGGGTGCATTTCTGAGATATTGTTGGGCGTGCTGGAAATGAAATATATCTTTTTGCTCACCAAAATTACTAACTGTAAAAGTTTGGCAGGGTTGAATTCTAAATTAGTGTAATTGATTTTTACAATAAAGTTAAGTGTAGTCTCTGCTAAAATATTGAAATATGTCCTCCAGCTTTTTTGGAAATTATTTCATAATTATGCCTGGTAATTTGCGTTATTTTTCTTTTTTCTCTTGAACAAGAAATTGACTGAACATAGAAAGAGTTAATTAAATAGCTCAAATACATAAAAACTAAATAATGCTTAAATCTGGTGGTTTTCTGGTAGCTTTTGTGTTCTTCAGTTTCAAATTTGGTTATTCATGACACCAATCGAAGCATTTCTGGTCAAAGTGGAACTCGGTTTACAGTGTAATCTCCTCAGAATCATATTTCATGTTACCCCGGGTGGTTTCCAGATGTGCATGAAATTCTTATCAGGTCTTCTTATGTTTTTGCAGTGGAGTAAATTATACTACAGCAAAGCAAGTTAAAATTATATAAGTTGGCTAGCTAATAAAATTACTTGATTAGCTCTTCAAAGTAGATTTTCTGCTGCTTTATTCTTCAGGACTTGTTTGTAGCTGATGGAGAAGGCCTTCCTCGTTCATTAGTTGAGGAGGAAGCAAAATTTGCACACCAACTTCTAAGCTTGTTTTCCCTTCAGGTATGAGTACATTATTACATTCCTTGTGGACTTGATTAGCTGGTTTGTGTTGTCATTTTCTTGTTGCTTTTGCTCTTTACAGGCTGAATCTGTTATCACACTGTTAATGAGTTCCAGTGAACACATTTCTGTGGGACTAGATGCACATAATTATGGTCACAGGTGCTTGGGAGATGCTGACACGCTGATACGAGTCTTATGTCACAAGAAAGATAGAGAAGCCTCCAAGTTTTTAAGGGAACAATATAAGCTTCCTGCATCTTCAGGTAACTATTTTTACCACCTCATTAAAGCCTAAGATTCCTAACTACAAATAACATCAGATGTTCAATCTGGTGCCCTTCTGCCAACTCAAAATAGTTAAACAAATCTGCAGCAGTATTGCTATGATGGTTCAAGTTTCAATCATTACACAATCACCAGGTTTCCAGCTACATATTGTATGGATACTGTTCATACATCACACTGTGGACAGAGGCTAGCTTGTAGTTCAGAAAAAATGCAATTGGAATTATTGTTCATGGGATTTGGAGATGTGCGCCTAAATTTTCATGTTTGTCGATGATAACTTCCCCTTTCTATTATGCCTTACTCCATTGTGGAGTAGCTATTCAATAGATGGGTTATATTTTCTTTCTACACAAGGTGATTCTGTCATTACACACACACACACACACACATTCACAAGCACACATAATAAGACTGGGAAAAGGATGCTTCTTCAAAATGATTCATCCACCAACTTGTTGCACAACCTCTGTTATGACTGGTGGATGATTTATATGGGCATAGTTCATTTATATTTTATCGACCATATTCATTCTTTGCCGGAGGTCACGTTATCTGTGATTGCATAAAATCCTGGTATCTGTCATTTAATGCTAATTTTCATGGTGCCTCCCTGTTCTTCTGTCTGCTTGAGTTTTGCTGAGTTGTGTATTTATTGATATGTAGAATATGACGAGGATGGAGTGGAGTCCAATTTCAGATCTGCTCTTGTGACAGATCTTATAAGGCGAAGTGCATCAGCTCGTTGGTCGGACAAAGGCCACAGTAGCTTCAAATCTATAAAGAAGAAGCTACAGGAAACTACTTGGAGATAGTGCATGAGCTTGCTTAGTAGGCCCACTGTGGAGTTAATTGTTCTGAAGTAACCATTAATTCTAGTCTCCCAACTCGAATGAATCAGATGCCTGATGCACCTCAGAATTCGAGCCATCTTTATCAGGTCCCAAAGAAGATGGATTTTATGAATCTGCCAGTACAAAAAAGTTTGCTTTGACAACGTGTGAAAGCAGCATTTAGAAGGATCTTTCAACTGAGGACTAATACGGGGGATGCAGCTTAGCAACCAAATTTACTACCTATCCCTGGTGGTTTTGGTTGTTTCTCGTTTCTTTATTTATTTTTTCTTTTTATCGATTTGGAGTTAACGATTATCTCCTATTAGGTTTTGGGCTTGATTTTTACTATTTTTGAGAGTAGAACTAGAGATCGAATTACAGAGTAAACATGTAATCTTGTAGACTCGACTTTCCAAATGAATGAAGCAATTGTATAATAAGTTTAAAACCTGAGAAATTTGTCACCTCGTTGCCAACTTGATCTGTGTGTCGTCGTGAAGATTTTTCATGATCACGTGCTAACGGCTGATTGTACATTTTGGTCCCAAAAGTATCGACTGGGTTTGGCCCTTCAACTTTTGGAGAAAATATTTCGTTCTACTGTTCAATTTGGACAGATCCAAGAGAATTGCTAACTGGAGTAAAAAAGCATGTACGTGAATGTTAACTATTAGAATTTGGGACCATAATCTGAAATCTTGGTTTGGCGCGCCCACTACTGAATTGCATTAGAAAACTAGTATACATTTCCTGTTCTTTTTCCTAGGATTTCAACAAAATGTCAAAATCCAGACACCAGTAAACAGATATTTCGAGACGATTCTGCAATTAATTTTAGATTCATAGTGGAACTTTTTTGTTTATTTTGATAAGATCAAAATCAATATAAACGGATTACAACTAAATAAACATGATTAATTAACTCACAAATTGTGGGATAAACTCTAATCCACAGTTACACTAAACTCACATGTAGTTGGCCTTAAATTAGAACTTTAAATTCTTGGATTTCAATCTTCAAATTAGAACATTAAATTCTTGGATTTTAATCATGGTTGTTAGGCTTTCATACTTGGCAGAGAATTGTAAACAATTCAATCTGGAATTCTAAGCCCTTAATTAACTAAAGTTCCACTAGACCAATTGTGAGTGTCCCTGTCAACAGAAAACATTCAGAAACAAAGTAATCACGAAACAATTTTGGTTAATAAATTACTTATTCTCTTTTTTAATGGTACGATTTTTGTTGGTTCTAAAAAAAAATGCAAACTTTTTTGTTTTGGTTTCGTTAAAAACAATCTACTGTATTTCAAAAGGGGAAGAATTCAGAATAAGTATTATATAATCACAACTCTAAGCCGATAAATAACCACTTGGAACAACCTAATACTAGAGAGTTCAACCCTTACCCAGCGTTTTCACAAAGTCTCGTCCGAATGTGCCAAGGCTCAACTTGCCGATGTCCCTAATATATATGTATAATGTATATGTATATGTATGTATGCGTTTATGTACGTATTATCAAGTTATTATGCAGATGATTTTCATCGATTACTTAAACTTTTCTCTTTTCATACACAACGTTTCTCTTTAATACGACCTCACATTTTTCTTGATTAGTTACTTGTATTTTCATATATTTTCAAATTTGAACTTATATTTTCCATTGTTTTTTCCCCTTAAAATACAACAAAGGTATTCTTATCAATTTCGATTTATTTATGAGGATTATTTTCATCTCCTTAACAACAGTATTAATATTATAAAAAATGTAGTGAATACTTATCATAAATCCTAAGTGGGAATTTTTTTTTTTTTTGAGGAACTAAGTGGAAAATTTTGAACAATCCAAATTGAGACAGAATCCCTTGTCAAATTTAAGTACCATTGCACCAATTATGAGCAGAGAATACTTGTAAAGGACTAATCCTACCATATTTTAATTGATTACTTTGCTTTGTTTCTTTTCGAGTACAATTTTTTCTTAGTTCTCGAACAATGAAACAAACTTTTCTTTCTTGGCATCCAAGAAAAATCTCTCTAGAAAAAGGTGAACAATTCAGAATAACTACTACTAACATATATAATTACAACTGCATGCCAATAAATAACACAATCAATCTTTACAACTGCATGCCAATAAATAACACAATCAATCCAATTATAGAGATGCAATATGGCTTACTTATACGTAATCATGGTTTACAGTGCACGAAATATCTTAATGCCTCTGCCGTCGCCCGTAAATTTGAGTGCTAAAATCCATGCAAGTCTGGGCGAATGTAAAACAGAAAGAATCTCCTGTAGTATGTTGCGGGCTTTACCACTCATTGACCTGGTCCTCACCTTGAAAAAATTGGACAAAAAAATAATATTATATCTGTATAATTCGTCCAATCATAGTCTAATCTGTTCGGAGTCTCAACAGTTATTAAATCATGGATAAGTGTTGATAATGATGTAATAATATTTTTTTTTTGAGAATTTTTTGTAATGAAATTTATTTGAAATGTAAATTCTTAGTAGATGGCATTAAATTTTTACATTCTTATGTAAATCATCAATCTGTATCACGGAACTAACGGTTTTGTATTGTAACCATTAGGCCCATCACCAGTGACTTTAATAGTGCAATAAAGGCTCTAAATCTAGTGTCCTTGTACTTCCCCACCAAACCAAGATTATTGCCCGCACAAGACTAGCATTGGGGCAAACGGGATGAACATTAGCTCATGCTACCACTGTCCTCATTATCAGTACTGGCTGGTTACTGCCCAGCAACAAAATAGATCTAATGCACCATTGCCATGGATAGGCCTCTACATCGCTGGAGCATCAGCAGTCTGTTTTCTTGCCCAGGCAGCAGATGCCGTTCAAGGTTTCTGCATAAAAAAACCATGGATTCCATGCAAGTATTTTGCAATCAATGCTGTTTCTTTGACTTTGCTAGCTGTCACAGTGAAGCTGTGAATGGATCTCACTACTTCCATGCTTTTCCATCCGGGCGGCTTTTGAAACTGACCAGCATTGGTTTACTCTCTACTTCAATGTCTTACTCTATGCCTTCTTTTGCATCCATGACTGATACAGATATTCTGTTGAACATAGTAGCCTTATGAATTCTTGTGGTGACACTTTCGGTAAGTGTTGTTATCCAGATGCATACAGGTGTCATTGGTATGAAACCAGAATGTGCTCTAATTGTGATTTTAATTCTTTTTCAGTTTGTAGTTTTGTGTTCCTCAGCATTGACGGTTCCTGCTATTGAAAAGATTTTAGAGCTCAAGTACAAGAAACTGCGTAAGTTGGCTTCGCAGGAAGTACAAGAAAAGCATGGAAATCATTCTGTTCAAAAGATGGAAGAATTTGTGATAATTTCATGGGTGATGGCAATAACTGGCAGCCCTCAATTTGTTATGGCATACTCAGTGACAAGCTCAAATTCAATCGTAATTTGCTTTTTAAGTATGATAACTTTAGCGGAAGCAACCATATTTGCTTCTCTTAGGTGGTCTGAAAGGCAATTTTTTCTTGGGCATTCAGATTATAAATGGTGTGTTTTTCCAACTTTCTTGATTTACTATATGATCATCTGTTCTACTATGGCACTCTTGGCATTTCGGTTTTGGTTTACAGCCACAAACTACTAAGAAGAATCAATCAGCAACTTGGGAGTTAGAAGGTAGAGAAATTCTGGATCCAACATCCAAAGGAGTGGAAGGAAAGACCTTTGAATCTGCCAATCCGGAGCAAGAGGTGCAGAAAATTGATCCAGGACACCAGAAACCTGATTCTTAATTTTGCTATGAAGATTCAGATAGCAATTGTGTTGCTTAGTAAGTTGGTGCACCTCTTCTCCTCTGCCATTATATTCCCACTCTGGTCATGCTTCCTTTTCTTTTTAAGATTAAAGGGCAAGATTTCAAACATTTTCGGTTTCAGCAATAAGCACAAGGGAGCAGAAGCAGAACCTACTGTCAAGGAGCTGGAACTTGGACACTATGCTCTGCTACTTGAAGGTGAGGCAAAATTTCTGAAAGGGCTTTGAAGAATATCTATAGCTCTGCCTCTGATTTCATTAAACAATCACAAAGGCAGTGTCCAAAGAATCCACTGGAGCTTTTGCAGAAATCCAGCAGCTTCAAGGGATTACTGGAAATTGACAGTGATGAAGTTGGTTGCACAAATTTTGAAGAACCTCTGGATTGTTGGACTCTTCCGATAGTAAATCTGACAAGCATTGCCATTGCACTTCCCAATGTCAGGTTTTACAAAACAAAATGGTAGCTCAAAAGAGTAGGTGAAGGTCTCTCGTATGCGCGCCTGGTAGAGAAAAGCCCCGATATGAACCAGAAGTTGATGAATCTCATTGATGCAGCAGATGTCGTGTGGGTAGGGGTTGAATTGCTTTGCAAATGGCTGGATAAGAATCTACAAAAGCTAGCCTTTGAAGCTAAAACATCTACAGAAACTCTTCAAAGCCTTGCTTGTCTTGCTGAAGAAATTGTCATGGGCTTCGAAAGGGAGTCAACAGGAAATCCAGGGAATGACGTCCTTGACAGGCCATCTAAAGTCATAGCTGCTGACTCAATGCATAGTATATCTCAGACTTTGCTGCTTCATTATGGAAAAGCTGGATACCTGACTAATGAGGGGCTGTTCAACAAAATATGTATCAAAATTGATGATATATTTGCTTCTTGTTTAAACAATTTACCCCGTGTTATAACCATGAAGTATCATGGCAGTTCCATTGGACATAGAGAGAAGAATGTCAGCGAAGCGGCTTGACTGCTTGGAGAAACTGAAGATATCCTGAAAGTTCTTCTGCAGCATAAAGTTCCATCTCTCAATCTTGAACAGGCACTGTATATTGATGAATGGCGAGTTTTACCAAAGCAAGACAGATTCTTGTCTTCAATCTCTTCCACTTCTTCAAGCTAGCTGCATTTGGATGTTTTACTGGAGGCTTAACATAATGAATTCTTGTTAATCTTTTTCTTTCTTTCTTTTTTTTAATAATCCTTAGACAGATAACAGTGTTATTCTGTAGTTTACTAGTTTAAGGAAATATTTCGAAACAAAAGTCCACGGGCAATGTAGCTCAATGAAAAAGCTTGCTCATGGCTGTGTCAGAAAGGGATGCCTAAAGTTTAGGGGCATGTTAAGGCACAGAATATATGTGGTATCTCTTCATTATCGTCTCAACTCTCAAGGGTACAAAGAGGCATGTAAAGCACAAAATACCTACTAGATTATATACAAGTAAAGTTACAGAAGCATTTGAATGCAGTTCTGCTGATTAAATATACGTAGGTTTATCTTCAGATACTGGAGATAACCTTGGAGGTAAAAGTGAAACTGGTCATGAGACTCGTCGCAGTATTCTAAGACCTAACCAAAAAAAGGCCCGCTGGCAAACCAAGAAAAGAAAAATTCTATACAGGAATAATGTCCTTTTTTTTTCAGTGCAAAAGATAAATGCATGCAACCTCCATTTATTAGTACAAGAATCTCCTGATATCATAGCTAAATGTCTTGATTAGCAGGTCAATTATCCATGGTAAACAATGTCTTTATCAAAAACTTAGAGCCGGAGATTCCTCAGTGGCAGTAAATTCACAGAATGGCAATTAATCTCCCCGAGCAAGTAGAGAAGTTTAGCGAAGTGGACCAAGTCTTTCATACTATTGTAACAATTAGGCATTTTTGTGCCAGTTTTACAAATTTTTGATGACTTAGAGTAAAAAAGACCTAGGCAGTAGCTATCTAAATGGGCAAGATTTCCTTCAACTTCAGAAAGGCCAATATTGCTAAAAACCGAGATTGTTGGTTAGCTCAGAAGGGCCCAGGTTCCGTTTTTTGGAAAGCGAAACTAAAACGGGCAAGAAACAAAATGCTAGGGACAATATTTATTATTGCGTGCATTCATAGGATAAAATTTATACGTCAAAGATTGTCCAGAGCATTCATCATAAAAATCCATATATGTGTTGTAAATTGATTTTTCACGCTCGATAATTGTTAGAACCAATAAAATGCTAACAGGAGCAATATTAATTCCCATTAAGACAGAAAAGCATATAAAGTAAATCCTATCTTAAGATGGATTTCTTAATCCTGTTCTTACACATGTTCGGTTTCCTACTTTATCTTTTGTCAATTTCTAAATTCCTTTCTTTTCTTCCTTTTACTAGTGTATTTATAAAAGGCATGCTTTTGATTGTTAAAATTCGGTTTTTGCCAACATCGTTACTAATTTCATGTGCTTTCGAAGAATGGCTTCGAATTCCAAAACAAGGAGTCAAAACAGCCAGGAAATTTCCCTAGAAGTAAAACTAGCCGGCAGCTCTGACCTCATTGGTGAGATTATCAAGGGATCCTCCGTGAAGCAATTGATTCGTTTCATGTTAGTATCCAAGGTTTGGTACGCTTGCATTAAGGAAATACTCTTACTCCGCCTTAGACAACCTTCTGGTCTCAGTATTCAGCAATCACAGTACGGTCAATATCATTATATTCCATTGGTTGATCATCAAGAAATACCAAACTTTGATACAAACCGTCTCAACTCTTTTCAACACACAACAATTTTACAGTCTTGTAATGGCCTGTTAATACTCCTGTACCGAGTGAAAGACTGTTATATTTCCTATAGTCGATATTGTGTGTTGAACGTGGCAACTGGGCAACTTGATTTTCTGGGCAAACTTTGTGGTAATTTTTCCATCAGTAGTGTCAATTTGGTTAGAGATCCTTGCAGTTCATCTAGATACAAAGTTGTTGCAGTTGGTCCGGTTAACAGACTTGTTTATGGGCAATCCTATCGGATTCAGGTTTATTCATCAGGTGGGAAATGGAAAAACATTGTTGTTGGTCCTTCCGATTCATCATCCACTGAGATATTTCACGATGGAGTCTTATGGAAAAATAATATCATTTGGATCAATCATGGCCCAAAGATGTCATTCTTGTGCTTTAGGATTGAAACAGAGGACTTGTACGAAATTGCAACGCCTCCAATGCAGCATCCATGGAGGCAGGATTTTTTTCATCTTAGCGAATCTGGAGGAGAGTCGTTTTGCCACCGAATTTGATGTGTTCGAATTGGAGGATGATTTGTCAAGGTGGTTGTTGAAGTATCATGTTAACCTGGAGGATCAGAATGTACTATTTAACCATCCCAGGAACTTCCCATTTTTCCTGTCCCTGATTCGCGGAATCAGGGAAGAAGATGCGTCATTAGTAGTCTACATTCCAGGCCAGATGATTTCATTCAACTTGAAGGCCAAGACTTGCAGGAAGCTCTGAGATTTGCTCATTAATGTTGATGAATTGCAGCGTTTGTCACGTCCGGGACGCTCATTTGTACACCATCATGCTCCGCCAGTCTTCTTAATAAACAGTTCTAATTCGAAGATTGCAAATTCATGAAAATAATGCACAAATAAAGTTGAATGTGGAATAATATTTTTAATTTCCGGATGTTGAACGCCTAGTTGTTATTTTTACAGCATGTTATTTGAATTTTATGTGTTGCACATAGTACTTGATACTTAACAAATTTACTATGGAGCTATAAGATGATGGAATTTGTATTACTGGGTACTTTTCTCACTTCTTTAATTTTTACACTGTAATTGATAAGAACTAATATTAATTAAAACTTGGGCTCTTTTTGGTAGGCAATCTGTTTATTTTTACCAAATAATAAGATTATTACAGAATATATTTAATCGAGTTAAAGAAACAAAATTTTGAATCCTTGTCCAGGATGGATGGATTCCTAATCTGATGTGGAACAAGATTTTCGGATTTTTCTTATTATTCACCTGTATTCATTTTAGGATTTTAGATAGGTAATTTTCTATGATTTTAGCGTTATTTGTATTTATTTTAGTGGGACTATTATAGTTGTTTTTGTCATCGGCGAGGAGCATAAAAAGAGAAAAAAGAAGGTTGGTTGGACGATTGCATAATTAGGTACTGAAGTTATTGATCAAAAGACTTGTGTCGTTAGAGCGTACCCATACCTTATATTAAAAGTCTTTTATTAGTTGACCATAAAACTTCTTCCTGTACATCATACCCACGCCTTATTTCAAGAAGTATACTGTAAAAAAAAGAGATTCAACTATTTTCTATAATTTTTCTTATTTTTCTACTATTTGTCTTTCTTTGTCCTAAGAAACTGATGCAGCCATCCTAAGGTTTCTTTATCAGCTTTTATCATTCTTTTATCAACTTCTCGTCAATAAATTTAGGAGGCGTTTGGTTCAAATTCCTCAATCACTATCACTATGGGTATCATTAACCCTACTATGAGTATGGGTTTTGATGATTCCCCCCAACATGTTTGGTTTAATAATGGAATGGGTATCATTATAAGAATATTTGTTTGGTATATTCACTACAAGAAAAATCATTATCAGTGACAACAAGAAGTTGTCACTGAAAAATGAAAGTCGTCACTAATAGCCTTTATCGACAAGAAATATGTCGTCGCTGAGTTGTCACTAAATGTCCGTCACTAAATGTAAATAATGTCAAGAATAAAGTCGTCACTAAATATATAGCATTTTGTGACAACAATCGTTGTCACTAATGGTAAGAGAATTTGTGACAACTTGTATGTTGTCAAAGAAATTGCATAAGTAGTTTGTCACTATTATCCAGCTATTAGTGATGACAAGGATCGTCACTGATAAGCTAACTATTCTTTGACAAACACATGTCGTCACTAATAATAAAGGATTTTGTGACAACTTTATATGTTGTTAGAGAAATTGCATAAGTAGTTGTTACTATTTATTCAACTATTAGTGACTACATAGGTCATCACTGATAATTTACCTATTCTTTGACAAAACCATGTTGTCACTGATGATATACTTCAACTGGTTTGACTAATTCATTGACAAAGCTTTGTCGTCACTGATGCGATATTCAATGACAACTATAGTCGTCACAAGTAACTTACAATTCAATGTTAATGTTAAGTTGTCACTAATGTTTCAATTCAGGTTAAATATCCTATGACAAATACTTCTTGTCACTGAATTTAATATTTAGCAACAATGTTAATTCATCACTAACACTCTAGTTTCGGTTGAATATTTTATGACAGATATTCAGTGACAACATTTTGTTGTCAGCACAGTTATTATTTTGCAACACAACCTGTCAAAAATCAATCTATATATGATTGAATCACCTAATCCTAATACAATTTACATTGTATCGAAAATCAATCACAAAATCATCCATACCAATATTCATAAAAAGCGCCATCCCTTCAATTACCAAACATAATATTCAAAAATGTACAAAAGTTATTTAATACAATACTTTTATACATTCCTTCGATGCACAAAACAAAATATAAAGAAAATAAAAAAATTAGAATTATAAGGCAATAAAATAATACTTTGCCTAAACGCTCTGTACAAAATAACATTAAGTCAATCTAAACATCCCATAACTAAGTTTTGACAATAGCAAACCAAAATAAGAAAGATACACAACTTTAAACATCCTTTGTTGTCAACTAGCATACAGAACAATCTTCCTTTCAATATGAAACTCTATCATCTCCACCAAATTTGCCAACCTGCTTTCCATGACCATGGATGTCACTAGCTGGACCTAAGAAACATTTATGTCATTGTTTAACAACAATATTAAAAATAACGATTAAACAAATTCAACAAATAAAGAATAAAAAATAATATAAGTTTTTAATATTTTAGAAGTTTATTTCTCAGACCGTGTTCTACGGCATGTTAGCTTCTAATGTATCAATTTGTATCCATATGGCCATTGCTCTATTACTATCCAAAACACACAATATCATACGCAAATACGAGTAGAGGTTTCAAATGTAAGCTAAACAATGCACTTTTCAAAATTTTTTTAAACGCTTCAAAGATGTTGATGTGTCATAGAAATGACCCTATACCTGTCCCAAGTTTTGATTAAAAGGAAATAAACAAATATTCTCTCATGGAGAAAAAAAGTTGATTGTCAAGAAAATAAATACAAGAAGAGAATAAAGAAGACAAAGAATGGAGTATATGATGCATTAAAAGCCCATGAAAGAAAGGTAAAATTCAGTCCATGCATGCATGCAGTTTATTCATCCAATGTCTCTAATAGAAACAATATGACTTCCAGTAATCGTAAGCCTTAAAACTATATTCAACATAATTAAATTAACATATCTTTTAAACAATATAAAGAAAAATTGACACCTAAGTCAATACCATTTCCTTCCTTTCTTTCTTTTTTTGTTTTTTTAAACAAACATGACTACACTAGAAGAAACTAAAATATCTCTATAATTTCCAGCAGCAAGTTAGATTAACAAAAGAAACTAAAAAAATTATTTGAAAGCTTACTTATGAAAGACCATATCAAACAAACTACATTATGTGCCAAGTTGAGCAACACTACTGTGACCAAAATATATGACACAACATGTCATATGCTTAGATAGATATAGTTGCTCCTTATTGCATACTCTACTACTATAAATCCAATTTAATAGTGGTAAAAAAGATAATTCATCAAGCAGTAAAATCTTTGATTGATAAGTAAATCATAAAAATAGAGAGAAAATTTTTTAGTATTTCTTATAACAATGATATTGTCTCCAAATTCTAAATGCCAAACTCGAAACTCAAAATATTTAAAAGTTATGAATATTTACTCTCATTTTTTGGAAACTAATGTGAATATTTACTCTCATTTTTTGAGTTGAGTATTAACTATTAAGAATCACTTTCAAAAAATAAATAAATAAGAGAATATTAGGAGTAAAAATGGGTAGTCCAAGTGTTGAACTAGATGTTTAGTATATGTAAAGAACGAAAGTCTTGTTGCTTACACCATATTTTTTGCACACATGAAACTTACTTTTGTTTATTGTCATTGTGGTGATGACCAAAAACAACATGAATTAAAGTTGGTGAAAAAGATGGCTATCTTTTTTTTTCTCTAACATAATTGAAAACTATCACATCCAACGCCTTCCCCCATGTGTGTAAAATAGCTTTGTCTTCCCCAAGAAAATTTGCCCTAAAGGATGACTGTTTACTCACTCTGTTAAGAACTGATAAGTTGTGGCCCTCTGCAATTCCCCTATGCATCTTAAATGTTACTGTTGTTAGTTGTTGTGTCACTGCCAACACCAGATTCTCATTACATGGATTTTGTTTTTGGTTTCCACCCAAGAAAAAACACAAAAAAGAAAAAAGAAAAAAGAAAAGAAAAGAAAAGGGTTTTGTTTGTGGTTCATTTTGAGATCCATGAAGAGATTATATAAATGTAGTCTTGTGTGCCTTAGGGGTTAGAGTAGGCTATTTACAAAATACTGTTAAATATAGCATATGCCATTTGTTGTTTTCTGCAGCACAGTTTGGAGTGAAAAAGGAAAAAAAAGGTACCATTCCAATTGAAAGGAACTAAAAAGAGAATGGAAGGCAATGGTTTTCCATCCATTGTATGTCTTAAAAATGGAATTGAAAAGCAAAGAAAGTACCATATAATAATTTGGAGAGAGGAAGAAAAGCAAAATAAAAGAAAAAAATGCATGTCACCATGCACTGTAATTACTAACTCAGTCCTATGCGAAGGATCTTTGGCTACAAGCAATGCACACTTGGGATTAGCCAAGAGGTCCTGCAATAAGCGGCAACTGGTAATATAGAGTCTGTAATTGGTTTGCAACAACAAAAAGCTGGCTTATGTTTTTGCATTTAACTTGCTCACAGGATTATTCTATATTGATTAAGATAATTGGCTTGCAACAACAAAAGGCTGGTTTATGTTTTTGTATTCAACTTGCTCATTGGATTATTAAATATTGACTAAGACAATTGGCTTGTTCTTCTTTGCCTCTTGATGTGAAAATGTGATTCCTAAAAAATCTATTTTAAAACCAAAATGACATTTTTGCCTTAAAGGTTTTGAGAAGTAAAATTCATTTGTAAATCTCCAAGGCTAGTTATCCAGATCAGTTTGCTTAAAAGGAACTACAGATAGAAGTCAAAAGCTAACAAATATGCCTCAACATTAAAAACACTACAAACAATTAATTTTAAGCAATAGAGAACGAGCCCAATAACTGTATTCAAGCATGAAGTTCCAAATTATCAAACAAATTGAACATGCAACCAGAAAGATAAAGACTCTTTAGTTGCCAACAAAATTTTTCTTCTAACAATGCATCTTGAGATTTAGGTACCAACCTTTGGATGAACAGCTAAGCTGTTGGCTGCTAATATTGGAGATCCATAAGCATCACATGCAAAGTCAACCATGGACCCTGATGGGTAACCTTCATGCTTCTGCACCACAGCACAAAGATTGCTCTGATTGAGCAAGTGATAGACTATTTCTTTAATAGAGAAGCAGCAAACGTCTAAAGCAATCAAGAGAAGTAACTAAAAATTGTGTGTGTTTCCTTATAAAAGCCAAATCCTATGACTGTGAATGCCTATGCTTGGTGCAGCTTATCAAAAAGCCTTAGATTTTGAAAATGAGATCTTGGTCAAATTCTAAGAATAACTACCTTTTTCCCATTATTAACAAACTAAATAGTATTAGAGATAAGCAACAAGAGTCTATTCCCATAAATCTGAAAACTAGGTATACACATGAACAGGTAGAAGAAGAAAAATGAGCTACTAATGAATTTGATCCAGATGTATAGATATCAATTTCCACAGCATCTTACATCATTTACATTATATGTTTATAAATACATATAGTTTTTGCACAAAAACTAGAAGGGGCTAAAATGTCACCTACATGAAAGCACCGCCGGAAATCTTCCACTTGTTGAACTCAGCTAAGGATAAAATAAATGAACTAGCACTCCGATGGCCTCTGCCAACAAATTCCTGCATGTGATTGCATAATGCATTTCTCTGCAGCTAGACATTACATATCGACCAGGAAAAATGCAATGAGCTGCACAGACAGGAGAACCTGCAATAAAGCAAGGAACCTGATAAGCTTGAATTAATCAAAACACATCCACTTCACCACTGCCATCCACAGCTGCTGTTGCATTCTGAAAAACAGTTGCAAGATTGAAACTTTCAGCAGTCAAAACCATATTCCCAATAAAGGAAGAGAGGGGGGAAAAGAAAAAAAAAAGGAAAAAAAAAGAAGCACAATTCAATCAACGGACAATTGTCTCACCATTGCCATTGATACCCATAGACAGCATCAATTCACCACCTAAAACCACCCAAAAATGCCCAACCACCAATCTACCTTAACCAAAACCATCGTCCACATTTGCATTCAACCATCACCATTCAGCCTCACAAAAAGCACCCCAAAAATCAGTCCAAGACAACTCCCCAAAATAGCCTTTACCATTCCAATCGCAGCTTCTTTCCACCACCAATCACTACCCATAGCAAAACCCAGGACCACGACCAAAACAACTACACAATCACACAACCAAACCCCCCATACTGGACCAGCAACACTACAGTGAGCCAAAAACACAGCCACGCTTCATCAACTACTACCGTGAGCCAACAACACAGCCACGCCAATCTGGACCAGCAATTGCGCCACCGCCACCATCAGATCGCTCGTCTCCTTGGCCAAGGTAAACACTCTCAGCCCTCCTCAAATTATTTTGTCTAGCTTTTAACCAGTGAATTTGTGTTTGGATTTTGGCGAATTTATGCTAGAATTGAACAAAGGGATAGGGATTTGGAGTTGTGGTTTGGAGAAATTAGACTTGGGGTGTCGGGGGTAGAAGAAAGGATTTGGGGGGAAGGGATTTTCTCTGATTGAAGAAAGAAAGCAAAGAGAGACGGAGAGCAGAGAGAATAGAGGCGGAGAGAGACGAAAAGTAGAGAGAAAGAAGCTGGTCCAGAGAGGAGAAGAGAGAAAGAGGGAAATCGGAGAAAGAGAAAAACATAGAGAGAGAGAGAGAGAGATTTCGACAAAGCAACTTTGAGGTCCAGGCGAAAATGACGAGCTTCGGCTAGGTGAAATTGTTTCATTGCAAAAAGGAGAGGAATTAGCAAAGAGGAAGAGTTCAGGTGAAATTTTTGGTTGGGGGGAAATTTTATTTTGGATGAAAATTTGGTGCAGGGAAGGGGATGGTAAATCGTATTTCTATATCTAAAAATTTTCTAAGTGTTGCAGCAGTATGGATGTATATGTATGTGTTGCTGAAAATTTTCTAAGTGTTGCAGCCGTATGAATGTATGTGTATGTGTTGCAGATGTGTGAATGTGTGTGTATGTGTATAGATGTGTGTGTATGTGTGTTGGTGGGTGTCTGTATCTGCATATGCATATACAAATACGTATGTATACATATATACATATGCATACAAATACATACATATGTATATACGTATATATAGATACACACAAATACATACATACATACATATACGTATATACACATATACATATAAATATATATACATACAAATATATACATATATATATTTAGATGTATACAAATATATACACACATATATACATATATACAAATATATATATAGACACACACACACATACAAAGATATATATATGTACCTATATGTATATATATAAGTACATACATGTACCTATATATATGTATATATATACACATATATATACATACATATACATATACATATACATATACATATACATATACATATATATATGTCTATATGTACCTACATATATATATACCTACATATACGTCTATATATATATGTGTGTGTGTGTGTGTATACACATATACCTATATACATATATATATGTACCTACATATATATACGTATATGTATATGTATATATACATACATCTGTAATATACATACATACATACATATATATACACACACATGTATACATATACATACAAATACATACATACATATATATATCTATGTATACATATACAAAGATATAAATATATAGGTACACACACACGCACGCACACACGTATATATACACACGCATACCTATATATATATATATGTAACTATATGTATATATACATACATATATATTATATATAGGTACATATATATAAGTATATATATGCATGTATATGTATATATCAATATGCATATATAGGTATATGTATATATATGTACATGTGTATGTACCTATATATATACATATACATACATACATACATACATACATAGGTACACACACACATATATATATGTACCTATATGTATATATGTAGGTATATATGTGTAGCTATATATATGCATATATATATTTATGTATATGTATACCTCTATATATGTGTATATATACATGTGTACACATCTATATATATACACATGTATATACATATATATATGTACTTACGTATATATATACCATATATATTATATATAGGTACATATATATAAGTATGTATATGCATGTATACATGTATACGTGTATATATGTATATATACATCTATATACGTATAAACATGTATATATGTATATACATGTACATATACATGCATACATATATATATGCATACATATGTGTGTGTGTGTGTGTATATTTGTATATCTGTATATATGTATATATGGGGAAATTTGGTGGAGCAAAGAAATTTGGAAGGCAATGAGGAATTTGGCAAAGACAACTATTTTGGAATAAGGGAGGGAATTTTGAATTTTGGTGAAAAATTGTGAGGAAAAAATTTTGGTGCAAATTTGTCTTTCGGACACAACGTTTCTAAGTGCGTCATTGAATATTATTTACTACTTGAAAATCGTTACCTTGCTTGTGAGTAAGGGTGAGCAAAATCTGTTGTTTTTAAAATTTCGTTCATTTTTATTTGAAATTGAAAATTCGAATTTGGAAATATGGAAGTTGTAATGAAAATGCAAAAACATGGAATTCATACTATTGAATTAGAAATGAATTACTATTTGTAGTTTTTTTATTTCTAAAAATTTTGATTAATTTAAATAATTTTAAGGAACGTGTTTTAAAGTTGGCTTTAGTGATAGCGTTATACAGTTGTTAGAAAATTCCCTTTTTAATGACGACCAGAGTTGTCACTGATGCCTTAGTCAACTAATAAAAAATTGTTAAGAAATCATACGCATTTAGTGACAACTTTATATAGTTGTCAGAAAATCTTCTGTTTAGTGACGACATCAGTGGTCACTAATGCCTTAGTCAATATAGTAAAAAAAATGCTAACAAATTATCTAACTTTAGTAACAACTATATAGGTTGTCAGAAAAGCTTCATTTTAGTGACAACAAATGTTATCATTGATGCTTTAGTCAAGAAATAGTGCGGCTTTAGTGACAACTTTATAGAGTTGTCAGAAAATCTCATATTTACCGACGACATGATTTGTCACTGATGCCTTAGTAAATTAGTAAAAAATTGTTAAGAATAGTACACCCTTAGTGACAAGTTTGCATTGTTGTCAAAAAATCTCTTGTTTAGTGACGATATGAGTTGTCACTAATGCCTTAGTCAAAATAGTCAAAAAATATTAAGAAATCGTCCATCTTTAGTGACAACTATATAGGGTTGTCAGAAAAGCTCCGTTTTAGTGACAACAAATGTTATCACTGATGCATTAGTCAAGAAATAGTGCGGCTTTAGTGATAACATTATAGAGTTGTCAGAAAATCTCATATTTAGTGACGACATGAGTTGTCACTAATGCCTTAATTTACTAGTCAAAAATTGTTAATAAATAGTAGGCTTTAGTGACAACTTTAAATTGTTGTCAAAAAATCTCTTGTTTAGTGATAACATGAGTTGTCACTGATGTCTCAGTCAAAATAGTAAAAAAAATGTTAAGAAATTGTTCGGCTTTAGTGACAACTATATAGGGTTGTCAGAAAAGCCTCATGTTTAGTGACAACATTAGTTGTCACTGATGCTTTAGTGAAAAATAGTCAAAAAATGTTAAGAAATTGACCAATTTTAGTGACAACTATATAGAGTTGTCAGAAAAGCCTCATGTTTAGTGACAACATTAGTTGTCACTGATGCTTTAGTGAAAAATAGTCAAAAAATGTTAAGAAATTGACCAATTTAGTGACAACTATATAGAGTTGTCAGAAAAGCCTCATGTTTAGTGACAACATTAATTATCACTGATGCTTTAGTCAAAAATAGTCAAAAAATGTTAAGAAATTGACCAATTTTAGTGACAACTATATAGAGTTGTCAGAAAAGCCTCATGTTTAGTGACAACATTAGTTGTCACTGATGCTTTAGTCAAAAATAGTCCAAAAATGTTAAGAAATTGACCAATTTTAGTGACAACTATATAGAGTTGTTAGAAAAGCCTCATGTTTAGTGACAACATTAGTTGTCACTGATGCTTTAGTAAAAAATAGTCATAAAAGAGGACATGTTTAGTGACAACATTAGTTGTCACTGATGCTTTAGTAAAAAATAGTCATAAAAGAGGACATGTTCAATGACGACATAAGTGGTCACTGATGCCTCAATCCAATTAGTGAAAAATTGCTAAAAAATAGTCCAAATTTAGTGACAACTTCATGTGGTCATCAGAAAAGTGTACATATTTAGTGACGAGATATGTTGTCACTAATACTCGATAGAGATTTCAATGATAACTTTAAAAGTTGTTAGAAAAGAACTAAGCTTGAGTGACAACTTCTCTTGGTTGTCAGTAAAGAGTTTATGTTTAGTGATGACCTTAGTTGTCACTGATGTCCGGGATATATTTTAATGACAACTTGTGAAAGTTGTCAGAAAAAAAGGCACAATTTAGTGACAACGTGTTCAATTGTCAGAATAGGGCATAGTTTCAGTGACGACAATTGTTGTCACTGATGTTCTAAATATATTTTAGTGACAATGTAGAGAATGTTATCACTATAAAGTATATATTTAGTGACGACATTTTGCTATTGTCAGTAATTTAACTTGGCGCAATAAGGCGGGTAACAATCAGTGACGACATTTTGGTTGTTGTCACTGAAGTTACCTACCAATTGCGACAAGAGCAATTTTGTCACTGAAGTTATTCTTTAGTGACAAGATTTTGTTGTCACTAAAAAATGTCGTCACTAATGATCTTTTTTCTTGTAGTGATTGAAGGGGTATCATTATAAGAATATTTGTTTGGTATACTGAAATGACTTTCAATTAAATTTTAAAATTTTAAAATTTTTATTTATGATATACATATTTTTTAGATTTCTTATTTTGTATATTTGAAAAAAAATTTAAAAAGATTTCTTCAATTTTAAATATAGTCATGCTCTAATTTGAGTTTTATGGAAATGATAATTTTAAAAAAAAGTCATTTTTATTATATTAACAGAAAGTATTATATATCTTTGATTTTCAATACAAGTTTTTATAAAATTATTGAATGTAAAAAAAATTATTAAAAAGAATTTTTATAAAAAAATTATTAAAAAGAATTTTATAAAAAATTATCAAAAAGAATTTTTATAAAAAAATTATTAAAAAGAATTTTTGTAAAAAAATTTATAAAGTACTAATAAAAAATATTCAAAATCAAAAGACGAGAGAGAGAGACTATTGAGAGTGGGTAACTCAAAAGATATATATTTTTTAATGGGTGTGTTTTTGCCCTTAATAATAAGGGTTAATGGGTTTGATAGACTAGTATTTTGGGGGAATCATTAACACCCCAATTAATCACTATCATTCCCATTGAATGATAGTGATAGTTGTTTAACAAACATCAACAATGGGTATCATTACTTGTGATACTCATTCCCCTCCTTGATTCCCCTAAACCAAACACCCCCTTAGTTTTTATCAATTTCTCTCAATTCTCTTGAGATTTTAAAGTATTATTGAATCTTCCGCGTCATAATCCGTCGTTATATTTATGTTTGCCTGCATCTTATAAAATCAGATTGTGCGTTTTTTATTCTCTTCCAGAGACGATCTGTTTGCCTTTCTAAACAATGGCTTCCGCTGCCAAAAGATGTCTGCAAAACAGCCCACAATCATCATCATCATCATCACAGGAGGAAGAAAGCTTCGTCATGGCCAGAGAATTAATCGGTCACAACATCGATCTTGTCAAACAAATTCTGCCGCATTTATCAGCAAAGTCATTAATACGTTGTATGGTAGTGTCCAAAACTTGGTATCCCCAAGCCAGAGGATTTCTTCCTTCATGGCACGGAAAGCCTTTAGGTTTATTTCTCAACCTGCCTAGTTTACCGCTCCATCGATATCGATACATTCCTTTGGCTAATGCTGGGAGTGAATCTGAATGTGGTACAAATCCTCTCAATTTCTTTAGATACTCGAAAATTGTACAATCGTGTAATGGCTTGTTACTCCTTTTGTCAGAGGGTGGTTATTTTCCAGAGAGAAGTTATTTTCTGTACAATTTTGTGAATGGAAAATATTTTTTTCTTCCAAAAATTCATGGGATTCCTACGACAGAAATCACTGGTATATATGTGGTTTATGATCCTTACAGGTCTTCACAATACAAAGTTGTAGCAATTGCTCCAACCTCCGGATATGTCCCTATGAATAATGGACCTGATAATGGAATAAGGCTCAAGTTTTATCAAATTAATGTCTTTTCATCAGCTACAGGGAAGTGGAAAAGAGTTGGTGGTGCTATTCGGGCACCTTTCACTGTGAAATTTGCTGAGGGACTTTTGTGGTAAAATACTAACAGTATAATATGGATCAATCACCAGCCAAATAGCCCATCACTATGTTTTGATGTTGGCAAAGAGAGGTTGAATGATATTGTGTCGCCTCCAATCAAGTATCCCTTTGGGAAGCCTTCGGTTTATCTTAAAGAATGTGGTGGCAGTTTGCATCTTATTGAATTCCACAGCTCTTTAGCGGTTGAATTCGATGTGTACGAGTTGAAGAAAGACTTTTCAGAGTGGTTCTTGAGGTATCATATTGACTTCAGTGATATTTGTGGTGCATCTCATGTTCGAATTCTTGAACAAGCAAAAAATATCCCGTGCTTACTATCTCTGCTCCATGGAGACAATGAAGATGATGTCTCTTTAGTGTTCTACAGAGCAGGCCAAATTGTGTCTTACAGTTTGAAGAATAAGACATCCAGAAAGCTCTGTGATTTTAGCATTCATTCTGTTAAGTTGGACTTCTCAAGATGGGGGCACACCTTGGTACACCATCATGTTATGTCAATCAATCTGTCAAATCCTTTCAATAATTAGTGAATTCCGAATCCATGCAATAAACAAACCATTCCAGTAAGTTAGAATTTTTATAATATGAATGAAATTACTAGTTTTGTCATAACCTCTCAATATAGGACTAAGAGAGAGACTAGGACCCTTATTGCAAGGCTAAGAATAGTCAGTAACTTTGAACTATTTGTTCAAGTGCCCTCTTACAAGAAAACTTTGTTATTTTACTTCTTCTTTTGATTTTCTTTTGTTCTCTTATATTTGTGTAACATAGTTATCTACTCAAAGATATGTGACAGATTGATAGTTATTCTGCTTAAAGATATTTGGGTAGCATGGTTATTCTGTTTGCACCCGATTGTTTGCAGTTTAAAGGTATCAACTGCTTCACAGATTGACATAAAGTTGAGAAAAACACAACCCACAGCCCAAGGGAGTTAAAAGAAAGATCCAAAGCTTGTTCGAGATAGAACCTATAGAAATTTGTCAAATGTTATTTAAAACCTGATTGTCAATTTGGTTACAATAGTTCAGGTCGTAATTCATGCTAATTGAATCAATTTTATAATTTCTTTACCATTTTCAATTTGATTTGAAGAACTAGGACTGTGGATTAAGACTTAATTTGTGGCAAAATCGGAAAGCAAGCATGATGAAATATTATGTCTCTACTAGTATTATAAAACTTGCAAAATCCAGAAATTCTAATCATATTACTAATGACATATAACTTTTATGTAAGATGAATATCTTTTCAGATTTCATCCCTTTCCCTAACTTATTTGCCTCCACTTATTGTGAGTAGTGGTTGACTACCCTTCTTTACTTGGATAATGCTGGAGATAAATCCAAATGTGCATTAAATCCTCTCCATATAAACAGAAATGTGCATTGAATCCTCTCCATTTCTTTGGCTGCCGTAGCATTCTATAGTCTTGCAATGGCATGTTATGTAATTACTCCTCTCCTTGACCGGTTATTTTTCTGAGAGCATATATTCAGTACACAATTTTGTGAATGTGCATTATTATGTTTTTCCAAAAATTTGTAATGCTCATTGCATTAGTGTTATTGATTTGGTGTCTGATCCCTGTCATCGCAATATAAAGTTGTTGCGGTATAGCAAATAGGAAAATTTGATTCAGATCATATACCTGTTAGAAATCGGCGACTTACTAATGAAGTGAAGTCTCATCAAATCCATGTCATATCATCAGCTACAGAAAAGGGGAGGAGTGATGTTCGTGGTGCTTTTGAGGCAGGCTCCAGCCTAAAACTTGATGGCAGAGTCTCCTGGAGCAACAGTATCATATGGATCAATCGTTTATCCAATTTCAAATAGGCTGTAGTTATACTTCAATATTGACAAAAAGGAATTGCAAAGAATTGTATTGCCTGTTTTACAGTATATAGGTAGGAAGGAATATATTTATCTCAAAGAATCTGAAGGCTACTTGTGTTGTTGAACTCCAGAGCTATTCAGCTGAACTCTAGAAGAAAGATTTCTCAATCTGCTCCCTGAAGTATAATGTTGACCTTAGTGATATTTGTTGTATCTCGTGATCGAAAATTGAATTATTGGAGGAACTTCCCTTGCTTGCTATCTCTGGTTCATGGTGACAGTTAGAGCTGTAAACGAGCC
The DNA here is from genome assembly GCA_024721245.1 of Mitragyna speciosa. Lineage (NCBI taxonomy): Eukaryota > Viridiplantae > Streptophyta > Magnoliopsida > Gentianales > Rubiaceae > Mitragyna > Mitragyna speciosa. The sequence continues at coordinate 28,340,054 of CM045557.1, forward strand.
AAGCCGAGTCGAGTATTGCCGGTTCGATCTTGTGCTCGTTTAATAAACGAGTCGAGTTGAACTGAACTCGTTTATTAAACGAGCTCAAATTTGTGTTCAAATTCGGCTCGTTTAGCTATACGAACAAGCCAAACTCGAGTTTTCACGAGTCGAGTCGAGTCGAGTTTTGTTTGCGAACAGCTTGGTTCAAATAAGTGTAAAAGTGTTATTCAAGTCGAGCCGAGCCGAGCCGAGTATCTCATGCTCAAACTCTTTTTCGTCTATTAAATGAGCGAGCTCATGCTCGAACTCTTATTCGTTTATTAAACGAGCGAGCTCATGCTCGAACTCTTGTTCGTTTATTAAACGAGCGAGCTCGAGCTCGCTCGTTTAATAAACAAATAAGAGCTCGCTCGTTTAATAAACGAACAAGAGTTCGAGTATGAGATACTCGGCTGGGCTCGAGCTCGCTCGTTTAATAAACGAGCCAAAATTTGTGTTCAAGTTCAGTTCATTTAGCTTCACGAACGAGCCGAACTCGAGCTTTCACGAGCCGAGTCGAGTTGTGTTCGCGAACAGCTCGCTCGTTTAATAAACGAACAAGAGTTCGAGCATGAGATACTTGGCTCGGCTCGAGCTCGCTCGTTTAATAAACGAGCCAAAATTTGTGTTCAAGTTCGGTTCATTTAGCTTCACGAACGAGTCGAACTCGAGCTTTCACGAGCCGAGTCGAGTTGTGTTCGCGAACAACTTGATTCGTTTACAACCTTAGTGATAACAAGGATGCCAAGTTATTAACCACAAATTGAATGACAAGACCTCAAAGCCTTGTGATTTTAAGATTGATGTCAATGAGTTGAAGTACCATTTCTCATCTTTGGGATATATAATCCTACACCATCATTTTATGTCAGCCAGTATGTCCAATCCTTCTATTGGATTGCAAATATAAGAATGTACTACCCCTGACTGTTAAGACAGGATTTTGATTACGTGAATTACTACTTTTGTTGTTTTCTCCTATATAACTAAGACCCTTGTTGCCAATCGTTTTCTTTTATTACCTTAGTTTTCTATGCATTCTTATATTTATATGCTTTTTTTTTTTGTATAAACTGTATGCATCCATGCCTAGCTGGGTTCTTTTCTTTCTTAGGGGGAGGGAAGGTGTAGGGGTGAGAATCCGTCAGTAATTCGGTAATTTGAAATCGGTCAATTAAATATTTGTTTTCAAATTTACCAACAGAATTCGATTTCAAATTCATTTAATATCGAACCAAATTCGATTTCGAATTCAATTCGGTAAATCGGTATATTAATTCAGTAACCGAATTAAAAAAAATATTTAAATTAAAAAATTTTAAAAATTTAAAAATTCAAAAAAAAGGAAATTCAAAATTCAAAAAAAATAATGGTGAGGAATAATGGGCTTAAGGAGAAAATGGCCAAACCCAAGGACTAAGTAACCTAACCCACTACTAAATTACTAGTCCAATTAATACTAAATTCAATAATTCAAATTCAGTATATATATACCGAATTCGAATTATGTTTGATATTACCGAATTAGAATTTTATTTTTGAATACCGACCGAATTCAATTTCATTTTTTTCAAATTTTCGAATTATCAACTGAATTACTAAATTCGAAACCCTCAATTTGAATTCGGTCGATAATTCGGTATTTACCAAATTTGCTCATCCCTAAGAAGGAGGGTGAGAAGGAGAGAGAGAGAGGGAGAGGAGAAGAATGATGCTGGGGGGGAGATGGTGTTAAATTTTGCCTTCTATTTTTGCAACTGTGTTAGAGGTTTGAGTGAAACTAGTAGCCTCAGTCACTTTATTGTTATTCAAATTGTAAGTTTGTCATCATCGATTAGATCTTCCATTAGAATTTGTTAAACCAAAATTGGCAAGTATGTAAAAAATTGTTCGTAGTTCTTTGGTTTCTAGTTCTATCACGCCCTGTATCCCAAAACGTGGCACTCGTCATGCCTTAAACTAAGCTAATACACAAGGTTAATTGATTCAAAACGATAATTATCTCAAAACATAACTTACTAGATACAAAAGCCATTACCAAAATGTCAATTCATTCATTCATTCATTAACATTCATCCTTTAGTACAATTCCATTCCTCAATTACAAAAACTAGAATCCCAAATGTACATCATAACTTATACAAAACATAGACTCTACAATCCTTGAACAAAATATACTCCTACTATGGTCTAAATTGAAAACGTCAATCAAGTGGCCCAATAGTCAGTGCACTCCTCCTCTATGAAATCATTCTCTGCGAGTCAAAATGAAAAAGTGAGTGATAATCACCCAATAAGTAGTAAGTATCTCTTTGTGGCTTGAGTTTGTTACATATATACTTACTTTTCAATAACATTGCATTAATCCACATAAGTCATAAAGATAGTGGTCAACTCATAATCATTTCAATTCACATAATCACCAAATCACAATAACAATATGAGCTCAAAAATAATCCGACAAATGACCCTAGATATCCAATTATTAATTACGACCCGATTAATATGGTTCAAAACCAATTACCACCTAGTTAGTCCAATTCAAAACTAACTATCACCCGATTAGTACGGTTCAAAGATCATATCTCCATCACCAATTTAAGGAACTAGTCCTATTATAAGCCATTTCACTTAAGAGCTCAAGCAATTCATGATTCAAACTAGTATTATGTGACGTATACTCATTTCATAGTAAAAATAAAAATATAACCAAGCTCAAGACAATTTATATAGCAATTAATATTCCCAAAACATTAGGTTTAACAATACACATTTTCAAATACAAAAAGATTCAAGTACTATTTACCTCGATCCAACACTAGTTCAAATAGTCCGAATATGGATGATCACCGTTTTCGCCTGAAACACACAATAAACACTTAATTATAGGCTTAATCTATTAATTAATCTTGAATCAAACTTAACTCTAGACTTTGCATGTAAAACAGAACGTAAAGCTAGTAAAAAGGGGTGATCCGCGAGTAGAACAGGCCGATTTGTGCCCGTGGATCACAAGGAGCTCACCAGCGGATCACTAGCAAAGTGAGCCGCAGTTGCTTCCTTGCCAGCCGCATCCTGCTCGCGGCTGGGCAGGTAGAAACTTGTCATGACCTGCCCACATTGAGCTACGATCGTGACTCAACTGAGCCTCACCCGTAGCTCAACTCTTTCTATCCACAGCTCACACGCAAAAATCTGCAATGCCAACTCTTCACTCACCCAAGCTGCATTCTACCCAATCCAATCATCAATCCAATTCCAAAATGACATAATAAGTCAATAATACCTCACATTATACTCAATACACTTCAAATATCATAAACACAAGCCACAAATCACTCATTAACCCTCAAATGTTCTTCACCCACATTTATCATAAACAACCACCAACTCACACACACATTCTCTACCAATACATAGCACAAGGTTATTAAAGCATGAACAACTCTAAAACTTCCTATAATTACCCACTAATTACACTACTCATTATAATAAGCAAAGATTAAAAAATGTGAGGTAAGATTTGGGAAAAATACCTTGAGTAGGAGGTTGGCTTGAAGCCTCAAAGTTTCCCTTACTTGCTTTACCTTGAGAATGAACTTCTTCAATAGAAAATAAAGGGCAATTAGAGAGAGAGAGATTTGGAGGAAAAAGAGAAAAGAAATGAAGAAGAAGAAATGCCCTAAGTCTTTTGGGCAAAATAAATTTGCCTAAATTGCAATCAAGTCTCTCATTAATTTTCAATTCACTAATTCACCCAAAAAATATAAATTACTATTATGCCCATTGTGGGCCCTTGATATAACAAGTTCTCCCAACTTCATTTTTCCCCCTTCATTTCTTTAAAAAAAAAATGCTAGAAATATAACAAGTCGAGTTGTAATAACAATGGATGACCGGCACCAAGACCAATCCAAAGTTTGGTGTAGGTTATCCCATCAATTGGAGAACCAGATTAAGACCCGTGCCATGTGTCGTGCCTAAACTGGCGCTAGACATCATTGAATTTTCTTTGGTAATTTTGCAGTTTAAGCCCTTGGAATGGAGCCTTTGGGGAATTAACCTAATTTCGTATTAAATGGGTGAAAGACTTGATAAATGATGGATTAACATGCAAATGGATTAAGTGGGAAAATATATAGGGTTCTACTAAACCTTCATTAGTTTCTTCATGTCCTCTCTACATAAAAACCCTCTCCTAATCTCTCTGTTCTCTTTATAATCGAAGGGAAATCTTGCCTAATCAAGATCAATCAAGGAGTAGGGACTTAGAAGGCTCTACCCAACCTACTAATTAAGGTAACTTCTTAGAACTCTACACTAATGTATTTGGATTTTCTTCTAATTATGGTGATTAGGAGTAATATTTGAATAATTAATTGAGTTTTATGATTTTGATACTATAATAGGCATCAATTTTGTTTGTATGTAGATATTATGCTTAGGAATAACTTTGGGTGTCTGTTTGCGTGTGGGTTTAATGATTAATTGAAATTAAGGGGAATGATTATAATAGATGGCGGATGATTAAAATTAGCATTTTGTTTTCCTAATTATTTATGCAATTTTTTTTATTATAGAATGTAATATTGGTGCCTTTGATAATTTTGGATGGTTAGAATGGTTAGAAGGGTTAATGGCGCACCTACTAGGTAGGGTTGTGTATTAAGGCTAAGATTAGGCTTTGATTAGGATTAATTAGTGTAATTTGGTGTCTTGATCAATAGTTGACTTAGTACTTGAGCTCTTTCATATGTGTATTACTTGAGCCCTCTTATATGTGTTTATGATATGCTATTTGATATTGAAACGTTATGTTGACCACATGTTATAAATTATGAATTAACTTATGAATATTTAAAATGTATTATATACGTAACATGCTCAGGCCAACATGTGTTACTTATCAGATAAATTTTCACTCACCACTTATTTTTACCATGGAGTTGAAGATGAGTTTATTGAACAAGATTGGAATAGCTCGTGGAGGTAATGGATGGAGACAAGAATAATCTTTAGTAGAAAAATGATTTCATGTTTGTTTTTGTTAATTATGTTAGAATTTGAACTAGTACTTTATGCGTAGTTGGTGTAATCTTGATTGTATTGGAGGCTTGTAATGTTACTACCATGGATAAATTGGTACTTGTAGTTTGTTTGAATTCATTGTGATATGATGTTTTAGATGCTTTGATATGTAATGCCTTGTGTCTTAATTAAGCCAAAAGCACGGCAGTATTGCACCCCAAGGCATGCAGTGTGACAAATGTAGTCATCCATGGTGCACAAGTGATATTTCAGGCATCAACTTACCCATTGAAAAAATTCATAATGCAAGTTAGGCACATACACAATTTTTATACAAGCCTAATGAGAACTTTGATGTATTCTGCAATAAGAACTGTAATGTCCTGTGCAACTACTAAATTGTAACTTCGGTCAGAAGTTACTTAAAGTCTTGGTAGTTAATGGGAGTCTTAGTGCATTGTCGGCTTTTCTTTTGCCCTAATGGACTTGTGAAAATTCTTACATGGATTTGATCTACAGCTTCATCTATGGACTTCATAGTTTAAAATAAAGCCACGCAAACATCTTTACATCACTTTCTTATATCAGTATGCATCATTATGTTGTGTAACACTCTTTTAGACCGTAAAGTCCACAAGTAAGATCGTGAATCTGGTCCATAAGTGGGGTCGTGGAGTTGGTCCACCTAAGAATCTCCCATAGACCTGGTCATCACTTTGAACAAATAGTAGAAAAACTCCAAAATAACTCCAATAACTTCATCATCCATTATACATTTAGATAATTATCAAAAATTTGTACTTTTTATTAGGTAGAAAAATTCGAGAAAGTCCACCAAAAAGACGAATGTATAAGTTGAAATCCAATCTTGACTCTAACATTTAAACAATTAAGTCTTAGATCGTTACATGTATAGTAAGTATTGTTTCTTTCTTTCTTAAATCAGGTGCCATGAACACTTTCAAGATGAAATGGTTATCGCTACTTTCCATCTCATAAAGAAGCCACATAATGATACTCTTGATTTTCCAGTTCTTTTTCTTTTTCTTCCTACTCTACCAACTTGGCTTCAACAAAGCACCATACAAATGGCTACAATTCCAACCCCAAAGGTAAGTTTTCCATTTTCCCTGAAGCACCAGTGCCTTAAATGTCATGGGCTTAATGGTAACTTGTGAAAAATATATTTTTGGGCCAGATGGAGTTTTAAAGGAGGGAGTGGCTTTATTGTTATAAAAAGTTAAACGAGGATGATAAGAAGAAATAAAATAAGCCTTTTCTTTTTATAAAACCCTATCAAACAACGTATTCTCAAAACTCACAGTCAGTACCTTTCGTTTCCCAAAACCTCACTGTCAGTCTCTTATCTAGGGCAAGAACAAGGGGAGGGAGAAGAATTCACGAAGCCAAGAATAACATGCTACTTTTACAATTCCTACAGCGATTTTAGTTAGTTTAATTTTTGACTTTAAGTTTTATCTTATCTAGATTTAGGTTTTAGAATAATTGGGTTTGTAGAAAATTATGGTTTTTGGTTCTTTAATTAAAAAAAATGATGCCCGGTTATGACTTGTATGATTTTAAGTTTTGAATTATTGAGGAATTAGGTGGATTGATATAGTAATTTATTTGAGGAATAGATCAAATATTTTCTTTTTATAAATCTGATCTTGGATGTTGTTCTAGAAAAAAAATAAAAAGAAGAAAAATAGATCTTGAGAAACTAGCATCGTTGCTGGACAAAGAAGGAGACGGGAAGTAGAAAAAAAAAAGGTGGGGTTGTTTAGCAATGATTAGGAAGGCCAAAAAAAAAAAGAGAGAAAAATTTTATTTTTAAGATCAAATGTTTAGAGTATCGACAGGTTTAGTCTTTAAAATTTAGACAAAAGCAAATTTAGTACAAAATATTTCAAAATTTCAGCACATTTGGTTCTACCAAGGCAGTTTTAGTCCCTAAAATTTGGATAAAAATAAATATAGTATGAAGTATTTCAAAATTTTAGCACATTTAGTCTAATTGGCCAATTTTACCAAAATCTTACCTGAATCCGGTCACGTGATACTGTCAGTAACCAAATTTTAAAAAAAGAAAAAAATCTTAATTGTCAGATTTGTAATTATAGGCACTAATTTGAGTAATTAGTCTTTAAAAAAGCTAATAAATTTGGAAAGAGTTCAAATCTTCATATAGAGAATCACCTATTTTGCTCCTTCTCTCTCTTTTCACTATTACTGCCTCTCTCTCTTTATTCTTAAAAGAAAATCCTAAGATTGTACTTTGAAGACAAAATTTTGCTCTTCAATGTCTTTGAAAAATGCATTTGAAAACTATTTGACTATTTGTGATTGTTATTCGAGACAAAAAAAAAAGATAAAAATAGGTAGCAAATCGAAAAGTATCTTTTTTTTTTTTAATTTGGTTGCCGACACATGAGTATTACGTGGCCGAATTCTGATAGGATTTTAGCAAAATTGGTCAATAGAATTGAATGTGTTGAAAAATTGAAACATTTGATACTATATTTGCTTTCATCTAAACTTTAAGAACTAAAACTGCATTAATAGAACTAAATGTACTAAAAAATTGAAACATTTGATACTTGATTTGCTTTCATTTGAACTTTACAAACTAAAACTGCCGATGCACCAAACATTTGGCGTCAAAGCTGCAATTTTCTCAAAAAATAAAAAATGGCAAAGAAGTGGCCAATTGACCATGGCCTTGGGAAGTCAAAAGGGATTCAGTAACTTTCTCCATATGGTTTTGGAGATTTGTAGGACCTGAGTAAGGCCCACAAAGGACTAAATAAAGGGAAAAGCAATGTACAGGATTGGCAAGTGAGGGAGTTGAGGTCAAATGTTGATGGGCCGCCACTATGGCCTACAAACCAAGAAAAAAATGTTTTGGGTTAGTTGTTTGATTTAATTATTTATTATTTTTCCTAAGTCAATTCAATTATGGGTATATCATTTTTTTTAGTTTTCTTATTGAGCTGTTAAATAAAATATTAGATTATAGAATTAATTTGGGAGTTTTAGAATTATCCGTAAGTTAGCTTAAAAGTGTTAATATTTTATAGATATAATTATTGAGACAAAATGGTATTTTATTTTGATGATATTTAGGTGGTGAGTATTTTCGTGATCACGATTATTTGAGTTAAAACGGTTGATTTTGGATTTCGATTTGGACTTTGAGATAAGTGGTTTCTAACATTTCTCATGTTTTTGAAAAATCCACTGTGTATATATGTGTTTCTTTCGTGATATTTTTGTAATATAAAATTTAGAGTGGGCATAGTAAGATGTGCAAAAATTCTTTGCATAATATGGCACTTTGGTTATTTATATGTATATGCATGTGTACGTGTGATATGTGAATGCATGACACCTTATGTTTTGGCTCTGATTTTTCTATGTATACCAAAGAGAGCTAGTTTTTGATCCACCTACCTGACGATGAGTAGTCAGGTTGTGCACCCATGCTTGTGACCCTCCTGATTGGGAAACATTGGGCTATATATCTAATACTAGTTCTTGCATTGAAAATTTGAGCCTACCTATGTATATACAGGTATAAATGTATGGATTATGTTTCGTTTGGTTTGCCACAACCTTGCTACGTATTATGTATTATTGTTTTTGTATGATCATGAATAGCATGATATGGAGTGAATGCATGTATTATATGTATGTATATTATGTAACCTACCCAGTCTGGTGAGAAAGGGGTGGAACTACTTACTGAGCATGTTGGTTGCTCATCCCATTTATACTATTTGTTTGCAAGTATTGTTAGTTTGGGATAGACTAGCACGGTGCTTAGTCATCAATAAAGGAAATTTTATTTGAGCAATAATTAGTTGGTAGGTTTATGACTATGAGCCATGGTAGTAGTTTTTTTTTATTATTTTTTATGTTTAGTGTTATTTATTTCTGCTAAAAAGATTTGATGACTTTTGTAGATGTTAAATTTTTATTATTAGAGGATTTTTATAATAATTAGAGTATTTTAATATTTGTGATGTTTATGATTTAAAATTGCTTTGATCATTTTTAGAGTTTTACGTATTGGATGAGCTTAATACACAGTGTGTTACATCCAACATCCTAATAGTAACAACGACAATTACATCAATCAGCATTAAGCACCCGTAAACATACGACAAATGACTTAGGATAATTTATTATCATTTTCATAACAAAGCTTGTCACACTTGACACAAGGCTACTACTCGACAAATTGTACGCTACGTTGCCACAGCATTTTCCTATAAACATACTCCTCTAGGACTCAAGGCTCAGACAGGAGTGGAAGTACAGCCCACTGGGGTACCCATGACCATCCGAGAACAGTTCATCTCGGGCCAGTACTCTGTACCACTACCACCAGAAGACCACTGAGGATGTAACATTGGAACTGCAATCTGCAATTTTACAGCAACATTAACAATCCCATGACCTCTTGAGCCATCTCCAGCTCTTAGATGGTAAGCCAAGTGGCGGAGAGAACCTGCTGGCAGAAGGCCATCTAGAATATCGGTCACCGGAATTTGACACCACCCCAGATGAGTATATCCTAGAAGGAAGTTTTTGGTGTACAACAGAAGGTATATGCAGAAATGAGTTTGGTCATTAAAGAAGGTGGCATCAAGGGGTAGCTGAAACTTGTCACCCCACGTAGGGTTAATACCTCCTTTATCATCCACTTTTGTCTTGTAAACTTTTCTCAAACGCTTATTGCTAGCGGTTGTTGTTACTGCTGCTGGTTTATAAGTGAAGGGTGGTGGAAGTGGTCCGGTGGTGATGGCAGCGAAAGGCCGAATACGGCGGTGAAAGAAGAGAGTTGAAGCGGAGGAACCTTTCAGGCCTTGAGCAGATATCACAGTGATCTCCAAGAAGGAAGGCTGGTTCATATTGTTTCTTTAGCATGAGATCAAATTATCCACACATATCGAGTCAGGATAACAAGTGCATAGGGATTTTACATGGTGTACTTAGTAAGAGATCGATATTTGTTCATGTATGTTAGTGCTTGTGGATTTTCTTGGGAGTTTCGTGGGTTGCTGTCAGGGCAGCTTCCTTTGTGGAAAAGAAAGAATTGAAAAGGAAAAAAATACCAGCTACGTGTTTGTGTGGCTCTGTCATTGTCGGCCCTGTTGGTGTTGGGCCAACTTTTGTTCACAAGCTGTTACTCCAATTATTACATTTTGTTGTTTTTCTGGCTGAAAATTCTCAAATTGACTCGTTCTACGTGATCAGAGACTTTTTCATATGTAATAGTTATTTTTATTTATCGACTGCTAATAAAAGATTTTGACAGTTGGATTTAAACTTGCGCTTCTCTTTAACATGGTGAATTAGCGTTACTAACTGAGCCAACTTCCATTAACATCCATATTAGATTCGTGAGACTCGAATAACACCAGCAATCATATGTAGAAAAGTCATTAACCACTTCTAGAACTTGAATAACCAACCTCTTATTTAGTTATTTAATCTGAAAGTTACAATCAACTAGTTAAGTATGTAACACTAAAATGCTTTATTTGACCATCGAAAAAGATATCACGATCTGTTATGGATTGATAGATTAATATCCAAAAAAGATTTTGGATGAATGGATTTGAATTCAAGGAAAGATTTTAAAATGAATTTGGAAAAGAAATCTAAGACAATGTTTTATTCGAATGAATTAAAAACCTCTCAATTTAACACTTTTAATTCATTCTCAACTCGTTTCTTGAAATCAAATACACGTATCTCCATGAAAAACTTACCACCAAGGAGATTTGAATGGAGAATTTGAAAGTGAAATCCATCCAAATCTACCAATACAAGCAAACCCTAAAAAAATTTCAATATGGTAAGTTACGGGGTATGTCTTTGGGAGTAAAAATTAAGCTAGGCGATTCATTATTTATCTTTGCAAGTACCCTCCTAAGTTAAGCTAAAATTTTCTCGATGTCTATATCACTCAAAGAACCAGGGTATTGATGTGATAATAAGTTAAAAGCAGCATGCATATTTGATTTGGAAATGCATTATACATATTTGACTTGAAGCAGGAATTCCAAAAGTTCCTCGCAATTCCGCTTCCAAGTGGTTGAATATATCTTGCATTACACATCAAAGTTGGATAAATGATAATTTTGCATTCGTGGATAAGATGGACGAGCATGTCTTCAGCTTAAAGAGTTAACCAAACCAAGACTGCGCGAGGGTTGCTAGACACGTGAAAGGGCACAACGAGCAGGTCTCAGGTCGTTGTTTATATTATTTGCTAACTTCAGTCACAGAGTCGTGAGGCTTATGCTTTAGTCTTTTTCCTACTTTTCTAGTCTTTTTCCTACTACTTTTCTATCCCGAGGATTATAAAGCAATATTTGTCAAACTTCACTAAGTCAAAAATGGTTCATGGAAAGAAAAAAGAAAAAGATAAGATTTCAAAAACATGCTTTAACGTGGTGTACTGATATTTGAATTCTTGACCTTCCGAGTACGAGATTCTTATCATTAAGCTATCAGGCCAATAACATATCCAAGCTATAGAGATGATCTTGATGCAGGTTAGAGCAGAAATCCAATAGCATATCCAAGGTAGACAACAAGAATCTGCTCATTATGCCATCGACGCAATAGTATATCCAAGCTATATAGACAACCGTTAATTTATACATGATAAAGCAAAAATATGTCGTCAAGGAAGTGTTATTTTTATTGTCATATATTTGTTCTAAAGTGAAGGTACCAGCTGGAGGCAATACAGGACTAGTATTTGACATTTCCATAGCCTCCCATCATGTCTAGCCCACAACATTCTGCGATCCACCCTGTAACTAGACAAAGCAAAAGTATCAAACTAAGAAACTAGACACACGTATTACGGTGTAAACAATCTCTATTTCTGACCTAAGAAAGGATCAAATATCTTGTTCCCCATGTGATAAATTGATGACCAATATTTGTCCAAACCTTGACAAGTAACTTCATTTAGGTTAATGCCCAGCATACCTCACAAAAATCCCTCCAATTTGGGCTCCAATTCTTTTTCAAAAGCCTTATGTAGCAAATCATTCTTTCAGATCAGACCCAAATCAAAATTCCACTAGGCTCCAAAACCCATATTTCTCCACCACAAATTGTTTTCCAGCCCAACTTTGACCTTTCCATTCTGATAATTTTCCACCATCCTCATCTTTCCATTGTTAGGTCTAGAGCCTTTCCAATTTGTCCTTTTTGGATCTAAAAACCAGCCATGGGGCCCACCATGCCACCTCCCCCGGTTCCAGAAACCAGCAGAACATCCGAAAAGAACCTTTGCGCTACACGTGTTCATTTCCACATTAATGTTCCCTTTTGTCCTTCCTCGCAGGATCTCAAAGGTGGTCCCCACAACATTCCCCGGCTTAACTCCACACGCCCCGGCCCACTCAACTACTGCCGCCTGATTTTCTACCCATCGAAATATCTAGCCACGTGGTATCCTCGCGATAATTATCTACTCCACTATCGAACGGCTCAGATCTTCCTTCTGATGTCTCCGCCTGCGTCCGATACCTCCCATGTCTCTCACTCTCTTCGTCATCGGTTCTTCTCCCGCGCTTTACTCCAATCGAAACGCCAAACAACCTCGGACTGACCTCAGCCTCCTCCTTCTCCTCGTCCTCATCCTCTTCTTCCGCCTTCACTACGCCACCGTCCACAGCGGCGCCGCCGTCCACTTCCACCGTGGCCTGCCTCTCAGGCATTAAAACCAAACCTCTTCCTTCAGGCAATTCCCCACCGCCGCTCTCCCCCTGATTCCCGGCGTAATTGGACATCAAGTTATAAATATTACCGCACAAACTCCGCAACCGATTCAACTCTCGATTCAGCTGGGCGTTCTCTTTCCTCAATCTCTCATTCTCCTCCAAAATCTCCGGCGTCGTCGTACACGCCGCCCTAACAACAGTCGCCGCCGGCGAAGAATTTGAGGATAAAACCTGCTCGTCAGCAGAATTCGCCGGCGAAACCGATCTAATCGGCGCCGGCACCGCCACTGTCACCGCCGCCGCCGCCTGTGCATTCGCAATAACCGTTGCTGAAGTCGCCGCCGTAGCTGCCGGAGAGATTTTCCGGCGTTGAATATCTCTCAACAATCCTTTTTCTCCCCTCCGAAAGCAATCATTCGCGAACTCCCATCGATCAGGCACTACTTTTCTAAATCCCTATTAATACATAATTAATCGAATTAAGCACTAATTAACCCTTTTTTTAAAAATAAAAATTAATTAAACAATTAATAAATAATTTTAATGTAGAAATACTTGCTTACGTAAGTGTTGAGCTGGCGAACGAAGCTGGAGAAATTGTTGTGTTTGAAAAATTTGGGAAGCAAATCTCTGGCGAATTCAGCTGGACGCCAAACGATGAATGTGGTGCCGTCTCCATTCCACGATATCAAATCGTCGACGGAAGGATCATCCACCAGTTGATATGTTTTCGTAAGAAACGGCGTCGGAATAGTCCTCTGCGACTCTCCTCCACCTCCTCTTCCGTCGCCGGTTTGTTCCACCGGCATTGCAGCCACGTAATCCACTCGTATTCCTAATTAATTACTACTTATTTCCCAGATCAAAATCCTAAATATTCAATAAAAACCCAAGAAAATAAAAACTAAAAAAGGAAAAAATCTGGTTACCTTAGAGAAGCAAGACGAGAGTGGTTTTCGGGGGAAGTTAAGATTACGAGACGAGGAACGGAATCGAAAACATGGGAAGCTCAGAAATCACTTGAAGGAGGGAGAGATTGGTGGTTGTGCTGTGTTTTCTGTTTTTTTTTTTTTTTTAATAGTTCTAGAAGCTTCGGGACTCGGCAGGGCTCGTTTGGTACAAGACCGGGCGGGGCATAGAATGGAGAGAAGGAATAGAGGGGAAACGAAATAACGAGAAAAGTTTATGTGAGGCGGGTGGTTTCGAGAAGGAATAGGATTAGGAGATAAGAAAAAAAAATATATTAAAAAGGAAAATCAAAACTGATGTTCGTGGGACCCAGTTAATGTGGTGGGCCCGAAAGGAAGGAGCGAGAAGCTGCCTATCTTCAGTTTTCTGTCAGTGGTAGCTTTCCAGAGAGTTCTTTCTGGTTTTTTTTTTTTTTTTTTTTTCCGAAAAGTGAGTTGAGTTTGGTTTTTTTGAGAATAAAAGTGAGTTGAGTTTGGTTTGGAGGAAGTAAGAAGTTACGTGTCTAAAAGATTATGAAAGTGTATTACGTTTGTACATGTTCAGTGGATAAGGATATTGACGTGTTGGATTGTTTTTGTGGGCTGCACTTGCTTTCTCTTTTTGCTTTCCCTTTTTTCTCTCTTTTACATTTTCTTTTAACTTCTTGAATTTCATTGGATCCTAGTATTTGTTTGCCTTCTGTTTTCTTTATTTGTTGGGTTTTTGTTTTGATTGTATTACTTTTGTATATTCATGAGTTTAAGGGGATTTCGGCTAATTATCCATAAAATTATACATGTAATTGTTGACTATTTCACAAGTACAATAAAATAGCAGACGAAATCCTTGTTCTATATGGGCGGCTTTGTTTCTATTGGCTGGGTGATGACTAAGATTCGTAGGTAGTAAAGATGAAATTTTGCTTTATTTCTTTGGATCACGAAGTATGATAACCGGAAGGTGCTTTTTCTTCCCTTCATATTACGAATTTGCTATCTCATATGCAAGGGATATTTATTTGACTATTATACTTTCCATTCAATTAATGGCCTAAAATTCAACGATAAAGGTATAAATGTAACTTCATATTTTCTCTTTTTGCAAAAATTTAAAGGAGTAAATTGGTAATGACCTGAGCTTTACATGCCAAAGATGATTAGTACATATATATATAATATATATATATATATATAATCTATATATAATTATAATTGTAGCACGTCTTGATATGTGTTGATGGAGTAAGGATCGTAAAGAAAAATTATCAAATTTTGACTTTATTATTGAATGTGATAACAATTAGAGATCGTTTTACAAAAATGAGAAATGACAGTACCCTGTATCCCCTTTTGTGTTTTATATATATAAAGAAAATAAATAAGATTGCACGAAGAATTTTCAATTATTGGGGCAAAGTGAAAACAAGAGAAAATATTGTGCACACAAAGTAAAAATAAGCAACTACGGGGTTACTGGTTGGTTGCTTGGGGGTTGGAAAACCAACTTTTGGGCTTTGTGACTGCTGCAGCACTGCCCACTGCCATGTTCTGCTGGTGTCAGCTTATAGAAAGGTAATCCACTCTCCCCACGCCCCAACCGAATCTTGGAACAGAATTCTAACTTTTGTTGTAGTAGATTGGTTCTTTCTAGTGTGTTTACCAGCTGCTCGCTAAAATGCCAACATGAGAGTTTTGTGGTTTTCGATAAATAATTTTTTTTTAATTTTTTGCGGGAAAAATATTATCTTTGGGGCCTTTGATTGTCCATGTTTAGCAATTTTAGTCTGCAGTGGCATTATTATGTTTTAGTTTTGATGCAGCATTTTGAATGAGTAACATCATAAGCTAATGTCTTGATTGCTGAGCTTTTCTATCTCTGCTTCTTAAGATTGAGTTAATTGCTTAGAGCTGCATTGAGCTGTATCTGATGTAATGGGACTTGATTTGCTGCTTCAGCGGCTGATTTCTAGGCGTTCTTTGGGAGGAGGAACTTGAAAGCCTTTGAATTTCTCTGGCAGTTGGATTAAGTGTACTGAGCTGACTGCATACTTGCCTTTTTGAGGGAGACTAAGAATGATGTCTGCTTTAGCAGCTACAGAGTCATACTTTCGCACTGGGGATTACGTGTCAATAAGTATATCTTCTTGTCTTCAAATAACCGTTTTGCTTCAGAAAACTCTTCCAATTTACTGTAAGGTTGGTCCCGAGACTGGACCTCTTACACTAACATGCCTTGGACTGAAGAGTAGAACTGAAACGACTAGCGGGACTGAGAAAAATAGACTTCTACAGGGGTTTCTACAATCTTTTTTCTGAGCTTGGCCTCCCTCCTTTGTTAGTTGACAGATTGGAGTGAGGGGTTTAAGGTCCCAACTGATGTTCAGGCTGCAGCAATTCCCACGATTCTTATGGATCGTGATGTTGTGATTCAGTCTTACACTGGTTCAGGGAAAACATTGGCATATCTCCTCCCCATTCTATCTGGAGTCGGTCCACTGAAGAAAAATTCTTCAACTGATGATGAGTCTAAGAACAAAACAGAGATAGAAGCAGTCATTGTGGCTCCTTCTCGGGAGCTTGGGATGCAGATTGTGAGAGTTGAGAAACTCTTAGGACCTGCTGACAAGAAACTAGTTCAGCAGCTTGCAGGAGGTGCAAACTGATCAAGGCAGGAAGATGCTCTGAAGAAGAACAAGCCGGTTTTTGTAGTTGGGACACGAGGATGAAGTGCAGAAATTAGTGCAGCTGGGAAGCTTCACACTCATAGCTGTTGATACCTGGTTTTAGATGAAGTTGATGAGCTCCTTGCTTTCAATTTTCGGGAGGACATGCATAGGACTTTAGAGCATATCGGAAGAAGACCTGGTGCAAGTCCACAAGGTTCTAATATAACTCGGGGTAGGCAGCCTGAGCATCAGATAATCATGGTCTCTGCTACAGTGCCATTTCCAGTGATATGGGCAGCAAGGAGCTGGGCCAATGATCCACTCCTTGTCCTGGCCAAAACCAATACCCCACTTGAATCTGTCCCTCCCTCTGGAGCTGTTAATATTTCAGGGACTACTTCCAACTTAAATTCAAGCTCAAACTCTGAGAAACTGCCTGCAGTTCAGAGCGTACCACCTAATCTGCAACCCTGTTACTTTGTTACCGGGAAACAACACCAAGTTGATCCGTTAAGGAGATGTGTGCATGCACTGGATGCTAAGTCTGTTATAACTTTTATGAATCACACTAAACAACTAAAAGATGCTGTTTATAAACTGGAAGCTTGAGGTTTAAAACTGCAGAGTTACATGGAGATTTAAGCGAGCTTGCCAGATTAACCAATTCTAAAATGGGGATATCAGAATATTGCTGACAAATGAGCTCTCAGCTTGGGGTTTGGATGTGCCTGAATGTGATCTCGTAGTTGATCTGGAGTTGCCCACTGACTCGGTCCATTTATGCACATTGCGCCGGCCAAACAGGTCGACTTGGTAGAAAGGGTACTGTTGTCTCCATATGTGAGCATCCAGAAGTTTTTGTTGTGAAGAAGTTACAGAAGCAACTGGGTATCCTCATTCAGGGTTGTAATTTATCAGAGGGAAAACTCCTTGTTACCGAAGAAGATAAGATGCTGAAAGCTGCAAAGCAGTGAAGCAACTAACTTTCAGTAAATATCCTGTCAGAAAATCTATGAAGACATGTTTTTGGGTTCGGTTTTGTTTGTTTCTTTGACAACAAGTTTCAGGTATCTTTTAAGGTTACTTAATTCAATATATTATCAAGGTCTAACTGATTTTTGAGTTCACAGAACATGTTTGCTTGCTTCTTGAAATTTAAATCTGTTTAACACTAAATCTTAAATATGATATTGTTAACCTTTTTTAAATTTTAAATATGATATTGGTAAACTTTTTCAAGTATCTCAAACGTTTTAGTACTTGCTATTCAGGCTTTATTTACTTGTAGTTTGGTCTGGTAGGGCAGTTAATAATCCTAAAGACCAGCAAAACTTATTTTATACATCCTTTTTTGTATGTCAAAGTGCAAAAGTATCTTTATTTTCGAGCCTTTGTCTCAATTCAGACTCCATAAACTTAGTTACTTGACAGTGTACATCGCACTCAGTAGCATACTTGATTTTTAATTGAAATTCTTTTTCATTATCTATGAATCAAAATCATTTTATGCCAAAAGTAATATGTGAGAAACATAAAGTATTATATTTCTTATGAGAAAATTAACAAGAAGTTGATACGATAAATCTGATGGTTTTTGCTCTATTTATCTTAGAAATAGTTGACAAATTGTTTAGTTTGGCAATTGACAAAGGTCTTGTGATGAAAAACATAAAATCCACATAAACTGAGCAGTCACTGCTTCTGACAGCTGTTCATTCCATTCTCTTGTGATTGCATACTATTATGGAGACTGCAGTAATTACTTTTAAAAGCTTGTCTGCTCTTATGCATAATCTTTCTGCATGCTTAATTGTAAACCTTGATTTTTTCTCAAACAAAATACATTTGTTGCAGGAGTTTTTTGTTTTGTTGTTTTTTTTTTTTTTTGGGGGGGGGGGGGGGGAGGATTACTCTATAGTGTACTGTTTTACCATGGATTTTCCACTATGAACAAATTTAGTTTCGTAGAAGGGGGGCATTAAGAGTACGTTTGATCACCCTGTCATCATTTACTTCTGCTGTGGTTTCTTGAAGAACTCCTGTGATCTTCATTTTTTCAATTTCTTCTTTGATTTCATGCTAGGAAATTGGTTGAAAATTGGCATCTAGACAAGTTGTTCTACAAAAGATTTGAGGGATCTGATGATGAGACAGTGACATGAATTCTTTCTAAGGTGAGCATGATGTGAGTTGACCAAGTAGCTACTAGATTAGGGGTGGTACTTTAATGTGCCTCCAGTTTATCAAGGCATTAGAGCATGCCTCCAATGTATTTGAAACTGTATGTTGCAGTTCTGAATCATGATATCCGGCCAGTCCACCATTTATAAAAGTATAGTAGCACTGCCACATGTTCTGTTGAATATCTACTTGTTTAATTGAACTAGTTCAAGACATGATTATTTTCATCAACGGTTTTGAATTGGAATTTTGTTTTCTTTTCTGTTTTGGTTTTTTTTTTTTTGGGGGGGGGGGGCTTTTGACCTTGATTTCTCATTAACCTACTATTTAAATCAGGTACAGTACATAAGTTACCCATCGGAAAGCTGAAAAATAATCTCTACCCCCCTCCCCCGGCGCAGGGTGGGGGGGCTCTTTTCTTTTCCCTCTCTCTACTATACTACTATTTGATTTAGCAATCAAGAAGTAGAAAATTGTTTCTGCACCCTGACGCTTCACCATACAATTCTTTTGCAAAGCTTGTACCCAGATAACAGAGCACAGGAGACGATAACCAGGAAAGTGGCAAATGACATGCTCACAGAGACAAGAGCTGCTTTCCAGAGTTGTTTGCTGCTATCCATCTGTTGAATGGTGTGCACCGTTACAGAAGAGGATGATATAAGGAGGTAACCTGCCATCTGTTGCATGTTAATGATGTCAAAAATCAAAATTTACTCCCACTAAGCAAAGAGGAGATACATATGTAAGAATCGAAAGTGAACAAATAGCTTATACTTCAAACTAGGTAAAAAGCAAACTGCAGCCTGTAGTGGAGTTTTCTTTAGTTGTTTTTGGAAGACAGAAACTACTGTCTCCACTAACAGAGTCTCTTTGATGTTATCATTTTCTAAGTAGATTGAACCAAATAGAATTCCACATGCTTTTAGACTGTAGAACTAAGAACAGTGCTGAAATAATGTACCTTTATGAGTGATGAGGTCAACTCACTTGTTCTACAGTTATCTTTCCTCTAGAAGGTAAAGCTACAACTCTTCTGAAGCAGTTGTCTGATTAACTTGTACAAAGATTATCATTGTTAACTAACATACTCTTTTGATGTCTAATAACCAGATTTCAAACTGGGGAGAAACATTGCTGAACTTTACTACTTTGAATGCTTATTGGATGTTTCTTTTCATTCCTTTTTGGACAGATTTGATTGCTGATTCGGCAACAATATTTTCAATTTAGCTAAAATTTTGTGCAAACTAGGAGAATAGAACTGGTCAGATTTGGAAGATTATATGGTTTCCAGCTCATTCATTTGAAGTGTCCGTCCATCAAGCTGGTGGTGGTCTCACTAACTGACGTCCCCTGAAATAACAATTCATGTATTTGGGCCATTTGTGACTTTAGGAGAGTGTTCAATGAATTTGGCCTTTTAGAGAGTAAAATTACCTGGTCAAAAATGAAGCTTATATAATCAGACGTCAGTTCTGACATGAGAATGCCTCTGTAAGCAATGTCAGAAATGCCTTTGAAAAGTTGATAAGCTGAGTATAGAAAAGTTGAGATGTTCACTATGAATGAGAACCTGTTGAAGATAATCAAAAGAACGAGACTATTCAGAGCATTTACAGTGAATTCTTGCAGAAATTTAGTGCTCCCGACAAATAGTTTGCGTCATGCAATTATACTTCGATAATCGATATATACTAGGATCAGATTCACTGTGAACCCACTGGGGGTATTCTAACTGGCTAAAAAGCTAGTGTTGATGCCAAGAAATGAAGCCAATAACTGTTATCTAACAGATGGTGGTAAGATTTGTGACCATTGACATGATACTGATGTTTACTCATAAGCGTGCAGAAATACCGTTGGCTAAATAGAATGATGCAAGGGCTTCTTGTTAATGTTGTGATTGCTTAAACTAGGGAGACCTGGTGATACCTTACGCAGTGATTACCACTAGTTGAACAAATGAAGAATGTTGGAAATTGAATTTACCAAAGCTATCCAGCATTTCAGTAGCTTAGTAAAAGTCTTTTAGATGTCATGCTTACATAAATGCCTGGTAATCATTGAAGCTGGAGTCTGCACTGCTTTTGTTCTTCTTTGATGATGGAGCAGCCAGTGAGAGGGCAGAGACAAAAGAAAAAAGCAGGGCCAGTGCCCGGAGAACGAGATTGGAGACTTGCGTGGGTGGTCTAGAGCTCCATGTAGCTGAAGCAACCGAATATGAAAACGGTGATGGTGTTGGCAGAGGCGGCTGTGCTGAAGAGGGGGATGCAGTTGGGGATACATTAGCCATTGGTCCACAAGAAATCACTGCGCTGCTGCCTTGTTTCATTTCCCTTTTTCTCTGTTATCTGCTCCTTTCACAAATTAAAGATTCCTTGTAATTACTTAAGTTACAGTTTTGGCTCATGCATATGTTGGATAATAAGGTCAACGACGACCATGAGGAAAAACTATTACACTTGAGGTTTTTTGTTGATGGTTAATTCCACTGGAAAATGCTGATGTAAGTAAAGTCTGATCATCGCGTGAATAAGGCCCAATAATGTATTGTGTACTCATGAATTTGAGATATGCTGCCGTAATTAAAGTCGGATTTGCATGAATACAACCCAATAATATGAGGCCATGTCATAATGAATGGCTGTGGGATTGTGCTGTTTTTGTTTGTTAATTCAGCCGGCCTGCGGGCACAGTTGGATGATGCCATGGTTAGTCAACTTGGCTAGAAATTTAAAAGGAGGCAGGTTAAAGAAGGGAAAACGTTCACGTCAACTCTTGGGGGAGTTTGAAGGGCTTGACCCGGAAGTAACAGTTCAACAGACGTGCTGAAACTTGGAAGTCAATCATATTTGCTAATCTATATTATCCAATGGTTATTTTTCCTTTTTGTTTTTGGTGTGGGTGTGCTGGGGGATTCACCTTCCCCTCGCCCTCCCCCCCCAACACCAAAAAAAAAAAAAAAAAAAACAAGTACTTTCATTTAAGTTGAAAATAATAAGAGAATATCAAAGTTTGACTAATAAAAGAGACCTCAATAATTATAAGTTCAAGTGCAAGAGACAGTTTGTGGTCTAGATCAAAATTTGTTGGTACAATTTAAGAGTAATTGTTATACTTATCTACGTTTATTGTGCTAATATATATGCTTTAGAAGACAATTTCAATTTTTCCCATGACTGTGACATATTTAATCAAAATCTTATGATAATCCAAATTCCTTCTCTCAAAAAACACTTGAAAATCAGTCATCTATTTTTTTTTCCCTTATCCCACAAAATCTGAGTTCTATGTATCAATAAAACCTGCACCTAAATTTGATATTTGTGATACAATGCTAACCCATTTACCAGCCAACCTGCCTGCACTACATTTGTTATTACAAGCCAACCTGACCGCACTACATTCTTTTCTCAAAACAGAGTAGGGAAAGAAAATCAGCAACCCGGGTGACAGGCAAGTGTGACAGAAACTTGATAAATGACAATGATATTGTATTATGTCATAATCAGTCGAATTAACAAGGCTAAATGTAACCAGAATCCGTATACGTTGATGTGTATCCTACCAATGTATCATTTCTCTTGTCAATCCTACCCAATTCTTGAAAAAGGAAGGAATCATAAAGCCCGCCACCTTATTCCACATTGTGCTTACAAAACTTCAGCAGACTTAATAGGATCTGATTTACCCAATTACTGGTGAATCAGCCTGCCTGACAAAGATTTCTTCCATTTTTTTTTTTTTTTTTTTTTTTGGCCTTTTGGCCCTGAGCAAGCTGTACGATTTAGGCTTCCAGCCCATAAGAATGAGGATAAAAGAAAAACCACCGGAGAATTTGAAATATTAAGCAAGATTCTTGTACGAGACAAGATAGGGCAGACTACAATATTTCCTGCCGTCTACGCACCTAAATCGGCATAAAGGCAGAATTAAGCCTAGAAAAAAAAAGTATTAAGTAAAAATTTGGCATCAACAGTGTCAAGATTGAAAGTTAGAAGAACAAACAAAATGTCACATTTGAGTTGATTTTACTCCCAAGTATTCAATTTCACAAAAGAATATAATCAACAACACGGCCTTTTTTTTTTAAACCAGTAATTAAAGTTGGGAAAGTGGTTTCAAGGCTTGCCCTGATAACCCCAAGGATTCTGGCTTGCCCACTTCCACTGGTCTCTGCACATATCATCTATGCCATACTTTGCCCTGAGAAGAAAGAGCAATCAGCTGTTAAGAGTCGCATATCATTACATGGGGAAAGAGAACGGTGGAGGCATCAGTAATATGCCCCCAAGTTGTCTGCTACAGTCTATTTAGAAAAAATAACATCTCACCTGGTTGTCTATGCATGGATCAAGTTCTTGTTTTCAACTCTTTAGCATGGTACAGTTCAACATTTTGCAACTAGGATTTGAAAATTTTCTTTTTTAGCTTTAAGTTTTCATCACCAAGGCAAAGCAACGAAGAACAAGAAGAAATGATATACTCTTGCAACCAGAGAGAAAGAAACAATAGTAAAGAAAGCATGATCAGAATTTGAATGAGTCACTATTTCCATCACCAGTGTAATGCATAGTACTGAAAAAAAATTAAAAAAAAAAAAACTTACTTCCAACCAAACTCTTTCTCAGCTTTCTCTGTGGACGCATAAACAGCAGTTGCATCTCCTGGCCTTCTTGGACACAGTTTGATAGGGACGTCCTAAAGGTACCAAAGTTCTTAGAATGCAAAAGTCAAAGGTGTTTGGACACCAGATGGGTCATGTATGCCTTGCATTTGCTTCATAGTACGTGTTTGTGTGTATGAATGTTGTGTTTTTTTTTTTTTTGTTTTGGGGGGGGGGGGGGGGGGGGGGCGCAGGGAGAGAGAGATAGAGATAGATCACCTTTCCAGACGCTCTCTTGAAAGCAGCTACCATTTCCAGGACAGATGTGCCTCGACCAGTTCCCAAGTTATATGCATTACAACCTAATATGAAATGTTTTGGAGAGAAAAGAAAATGCAACAAAATATCACAAAAACCTTGAACTGGCCACTGTATCCCAAAAAATCCATAATAGAAGAAGTGGCTCACAGAATGTGTACATATCTTGATTGTGAAAAGAAATCATGATTATGTACAAAAGGATGTATTACCTTTATAATCAAGTTTAAAAAGCTTCTGCAGTGCAGCAACATGACCATCCGCCAAATCCATGACATGGATATAGTCTCGTATCTGCTAACCAAGAAACTGCTTAGCTTTTGAATATAACAGCAAGATGTATAAAGGGCTGGCTGTTGAGAACACTTCTGAGCAAGATAACTGCCAAATCATGGCATCAGGTGAGTTCACATACCGCACTACCATCAGGTGTGGGATAATCATGACCATAAACATTTAACTCGGGCAATCTACCAACAGCCACTCGTTCTATGTAAGGCATAAGATTATTTGGGATACCCTTAGGATCTTCTCCAAGCCTACCACTCTCATGAGCACCAACAGGGTTGAAGTATCTTAGCAAGATAATTTTCCACTCTGGATCTGCCTTTTGAATATCTTGAGCAATTTCTTCCAGGAATAGCTAGTTATAAAGGTAGAAAATCAGATATAGGATAAGTAGATGTGAATTCTTTACCAAGACTAGGATTTCCGACGAGATTGTTTACATGAAGTTTTAAGCAGATAAGTGCATCCAATCTAACTATAAAGAAATATATGGGAATACCTTAGTGCGGCCATAGGGATTCATAGCCTTCAAATCAAAATCTTCAACACATGGAATTTTTTCAGGTTGGCCATAAACAGTAGCAGAAGAAGAGAACACCAACTGTGTACCCACAAACAATGCAACAAATATTAAAACAAATTAACCAAATTAACTGACAATATGCGACCTCTATGTTAATATGTTAATATTTCAATAGAAATAAGTAGATGCCTTTCAAATTGGACAAAAAGAAATCAGTTTATGGAAGGCCTCTATTAAGTGATGATGGCAAGAATGAATTCCAAGCTAAATATACATCATCAAATGGGAAGAACACAAATATTGAATTTTACAAGAATAAAGAATCTTTTAAAATCCTTTACGAATACACAAAATTTATGATAGACTTCTAGAAGGCAAGAAATTCCATAAAATTAAAACTATCCTGTCTCCCCTCCTCATTTCTCTTCTTCATGTCAGTTGCAAGTAGGAATACATGGAACTAAAACACAGTAAACGTTTAAAGTAAACTTACCTTCTTACAGTTATATTTTGCCATGGTCATGTATAAATTAATCGATCCAATCAAATTGTTGTCAAAATAACGCATAGGATAAGCAACACTCTCCCCAACAGCTTTCAGCCCAGCAAAGTGTACAACAGCATTAAACCTGATGGATGTTATTACATAAAACACAAATGTGTCCTCAGCTATATCAGAATAAACAAGCAACGGAAGATCAAAACAAATACAAAATACAAGTCCCAAAATATTGTATGTACAATATGAAGTTTACGTGTCACCCACTTGTTTTTAGAAAATATATCCTCCAAATCCTCCTTGTTTCTTATATCACCCTGCAACCACGTGAAACATAACAAAAATGCAAGATTAAACCAACCTCACTTTGATCATCAAA
Source organism: Mitragyna speciosa (assembly GCA_024721245.1). Classification (NCBI taxonomy): domain Eukaryota; kingdom Viridiplantae; phylum Streptophyta; class Magnoliopsida; order Gentianales; family Rubiaceae; genus Mitragyna; species Mitragyna speciosa. The sequence goes on from CM045557.1 coordinate 28,365,267, forward strand.
TAAAACACAGGACAACCAAAAATGCTGGACAAAGAACGAAACTTTCCAGTAATTTTTAGGACAAACAAGTATTTTGCAGGGGGGAAAACCCATAAAGAGACAAAAAAAAAAAAAAAACTAACCTTCTTCAAGATAAACTTAACAAAATCCAATACCAAAACTACTAGAAAAATCAAAGAAGAAAAACAAGATACAGTTCAATACTACTAAAAATCCAAAATTCTACACATTGATAGGGCCATAAAAATGAACGTACCAGATAGAAATCAAGATTTTTAGACAACAGGGGACCAGCTAACTCTCTGACTCGAAGAACAGCCTCTTCCACGGAGTTATCAAGGTTGTCAATGATTGAAACCTTAAACCCTTCCTTCAAAAGCTGCAGAACAGTATGAGTTCCAATGAAACCAGCCCCTCCTGTCACCAAGATTCTATCTTCCAATCCCACAGCCATTCTTTCTCAGTAAAGAAAAGACCCCTTCTTTTTTTATGATAATCGTGAGAATTTGAGAGAGAGAAGACACTACCAACTGTGTGAAATGGGAAGGCTTAAAATGGGTTTACGAAAGAGTTTGAGAAAACCAAGAATTCTTGCTGAAAAAGCTGATGAGAAGAGGATCAGCCAAGGCACAGAAATAATGGAAAAAAGATTACTTACGTAAGCAAATAATAGTACCAGACTACCCGAATTGCTGCGGTAGTGTTTATTTATAGCACTAGTAGTACTAGTACTACCTTATTTATTGGTGGCATTACTTCTACGTTAAAAGGAACAAAGAGATGAGCATGATGATGACGGTAGAGGGGTGGGATGGATGGATCGAAGCTATCTTTTTCAATCAGTTATCAATTTGTTTTTGCGGTTTACGTTAGCTTCAAGATTGGATTGGTTGGGTTGGCGAGCTATGGATGTCAAGAGCTGCAAATGTGATTGTTCCCAACCAATGAAGAGATTGGAATTGGGGATTGGAGTTGGGGATGGGGATAAAGCTACAGCCCTAGAGCTATGGCTTCTCAAGACTGGAATTGGGCACTAACAATTGACACGTGAGATTGTTTCAAGAAAATAAATGATGGATGTATGAAGTTTTCTTTATAAGTTGTAAATTATAAGTTTTTAATGGTAAAAATATTTGCATAATAGGTAAATAACAAAAATTGTTTGGTAGTCTAAATGAGCTGCTTTTAAAAAAATACCTTTTACATTTTCGAAGCATAATTAAATCTTGGTCATCAACTTTAATTTTGAAATGTAACTATATTTTTAAGCATAACTAAATTTGGGCTCCGAACTTTTAAGACCACAATTTGGAAGCATAACTAAATTTTGGCCATCAACATTTTGGAATGTTACTTTTGAAGCATAATTAAAACTTGTTCATCAACCTTCACGAAGCATAATTAAATCTTGGTTATCAACCTTCTCAAAAGGTTGCAGCAGCAGCAACAATTTAATTCCCTATTCTTAGTGTATCATTTGAGCAATGGAGGTAGGAAAAATAGCTACTGCTAAACCTGTCTATGCCTATATCCTTGCCAAACCTTTTGATTTTAATTGATCTGTGTAGAGCTAACCCCTCTACATCTATTTATTCTTGCCAAATTTTTTTATTTTAATTGATTTGTGTAAGAGGAAACTGTGGGATGAAATCAATCTTAAAAATCTCCATATTCTTGCCAAACATTTTGATTTTAATTGTTTTGTGTAGAGGAAATTGTGGGATGAAATAATTTTAGGACACAGCGTATTTAATGGAATTAAGAGTGGTCTATCTCCTAGTCGTTTGGTGATTTTGAGTAATCTAGATGTTACTTTTTTTGGTCCTAGCTAGTAGCACAGCTGGAATGACTGGTAAATTTGGATATTATTCATGATTTTAGATATTAATTTGGTGAAGGTACTTTTTGTTTTTCTTTTCTCCAACCTATAGCTCAACTTGGAAAGATTCAAGAGTCATATCTAGATTATTTGGTTTATAATCCTATTGTCATGGGATTGAATTTTTTTAAGACTCGAACAATTTCACACAGTTTGAACATCTAATGTATCTCTTTGTCCAATTGTCCAACTTTTCAACGTCAAATGCTTTTCCTCTTTTTTATTGTGCGAGAAAAAAAAGGAGATATAAAGAGGTATGAATTCTGTCTCTTCTAAATAGTATATTGATGCTCTACAAAAGGGAGTTGGTCTTTTATATTAGGCAACATATCTATATCATAAATTATCTTTTGCTTTTTCAAATTGAGAGTTAATAGTTGAAGATATATAATTTTTTTTAGAACTTAGTCGAAGAATAAGTAATGCTACAGTTAAAGAAGCAGTGCAGAACAAGTAATATTATTAAATGGAAAGATGGTTTATTGGACTAATTAAATTGCTTCTACTAAGAATATACACTTAACAAACATAATAAATAAGTAGTAAAATTAGAAAATTAATAATCATAAGAATAGGATATTGGTTGTGAGTCTCAGTGATGTTTATCTAGCGAATGATTCATCATAGACACGAGAGAAAATTATTAGGTAGTTATGAAATTTAAAGCGCAAATGGAAAAGGCAAAAATGGCATGGATTTTTATCTGGACAATGGTAGAGAACTAATTCTGCAGGAATTTATAAAAAGTACAATCAAAAGTAAAATCATTGCAAAATTGTTTTTTCTATGCATTCTTTCAATCCCTTAAAATAAGATGTTGATATGAAAATTATTAGGTGCACTATACAGCTTAAAAATGGTAAGAATTCTTTGGTCATAAATCCATGAAACGTGTGAAGAATATTACTCGAAATCCACCCCCAACACAAAAAAAAAAAAAAGAAAAGAAACAAACAACACCACAAAACAACCAAAAAAAAAAAAGAAGAAGAAAATAAATAAAATAAAATCTGCTTCATTTTTTCTTTGTTGTATGTATAGAATCTAAACCATGAAAGTTGATTCTAAGATGAAAATCTTGTGTCAAGATATTACAATCATAGGCATGGTGGAAGACCTCCAGTAAAAGGAGACTCGGTGATGATTCCCCTTATTTGCGTAAAGTTTGTCCAAACACCTAAAAGCAAGGTGCATCTTGTGGACCATTATTTTCAATTATCATGGTTCTTTTCCCCATGACAGCAATTTATTACCTAAACTGAGAAGCATCCCCTCAGAATTATGAGCCAATGCCAGCTATAAATCATAACCCGCAACATCAATTAGAGAATAATTTCATATCTTTTGGTAAGCTAGTACTATTCTTAACAGACAGACTTGAAATCTAGAGACCACCAGCAGCTGCAAGTTGCAAAGGAAGCTGAATTTGATCAAATTTATTTGGCACAAATAAACTGCAGAACTAACACATATAAAAGTCACATACTGAGCACATTTCTAGTTCAAATCAACCCCAGAAATTATCCCCAAAAAAAAAAAGAGAGAAAATACAAAGTATTCAACCCTGAAATACTATGAGGGACTTCCTGGAGAAGCCCTACAAGCTTCTCCAGTGATTAAGACACAGTTTCTAAGGTTCCATGAACTTGACATGCTTACCCCACACACACCACAAAGGTTTATCATGTCAAATCCTTTGACCAAGTTCTGCCTCTTGCATACAAAGGGAAAAGAGGAAACAAGAAATCAAACTTCTTCTACTCAGTCTAATACTATGTTGCTGATTGTTTCCTTGTCCCCATTTGCGTTTCACTGGCATTACCACTGCAAAACTAACTTCTTAAAGCCTGGCCCCTTATATCACAATTTCTTTAGTGGATTTGTTTGACCTGTAAACCTGTTGGTAAATGAAGCGAAGACATTAGAAACACTTTCATTGGTGTATTAGTCTACTTTCTAACAGAATTGTTGAGAAATAGTTTTAGAACATGGAAAATATGAAAGTTGGATTTTCAACTAAATGTTACCCAACTTAAGGCATTTACACTAGACTATTTGCTTAAATTAATGTATCAAGAAGCACTGTCTTTTTGTCATCTATCTAAACCTGTTACTTCAACTGCAAGTTTGTTATCATCCAAACAAAATCATACAAACTATTTCAATGCAAATTGAAATTGACATCCATCGTAACCAAGAGTATGCTCCACCAAATTAGGATAACATTGTTCTACCTGAAGCTCATGCTTCATCTAATCTTCTTATGCCTTTCACAAATTCAAACCAAGACTCCAAGAATTCAAAAAACAAATGGTAATTTGAGAGATAAAGAGAAATTCCCATACTCACTGATTAAATCAATTTATGGAGTCAAGATCATTTTTCCTCCAGAGTTAAGGGCTGATGACGATGCAGAGACAGGGGTGGAACACCTAACAGCAGTAGATTCCAATTCCTTATCAAACGCATAATCCAATCGTCTTTCTAGAGGTCTTCCAACAACTGACATTTCAAATTTGTAAGTGTTGGAAACTGGAGTGCCCTCCATTGAGCCTGTGTAATTTACATCTTTGCACTGAGATGAAGATGAGGTCTTATTCCCAGGAGCAGTGGTTTTCTTAGAACATTTTCCATCCCTGGCTTCTCTACAAATTTTCTTTCTGATAATTGATGGAGTATTCTTGTAACTCATAGCAGAGTTTCTCAACATAGACTCTGGACTGCTACTGCCATTATTAGATATATGTAGCACTGCATTGGGAGGGGTAAAATACAACTGTTGACTCTCTGAATGACTGATGTGATTGTCTAAACTGATAATCCCTTCACTTTCAACCGAAACAACTAAATCTTGACATTGAGGTGGCTTGTAATACAATAAGCCATGCAGCCTATGATCCTGACAAGGTGGAGTTTTAAAAACTTTGTTTTTCTTGCTAATCTGACCATTCTCCTGGCTATATCCATAAGTTGTCAAGCTTAAAAGATCAGTATTTGGCGAACATCCAAAACTTAGATCTGAGATACCTGGACAATCATGCCTGGTCCTTTTAGGAGATTCAAAGATCCTCTCGGACTTAGGAGGAGGAACACCACTGGGAAAAGCATAACTAGCTTCAGAATCATTGCACTTCTCCATTTGATTGTTTGATGAAGAGATGAAGAGAGAATCGAATGTTCTAGAAAAATTCCTCTTGCCTGGAGAAAGATTGCTGTTTATATCTGAGGGAACCATTTCTGTGCCACCAAATTTAAACCCACCAAATGATTTTATCAGATTGTGCACCTCTTTGTCAGAAGATCTCAAGGTTCCATGCAGATGAGATCTTGACTCTAAATGGTTCGCACAAAAATTAGCATTCCCAAGAGCTAATTCTGTTGAACAGATATCAGCAACTTTGTCCCGAACCCTTTCCTGACCAAGGGTATTTTTTTCACAAATTTTCTGGGACAACAACTGATACTCTATGGAACCACCTGTTCTCTTCTGAGTGATACAAGAATCACCAGAAATACTTGCATGTGAATCCAGATCAGAGCAGTAGGGCAAGTTCAAATCCAACTTCTTCTTCGCTGAGCAGTTCCAGTGATTTTTTATTGCATTATCAGTCCTGTTAATAACCCAAAGGGGTGAAAGTAGCATAAAGGAGGTCAATAAATTATGATATATTCTTGTTTATTGCAACACAAAAAATTTGCTGACTTCCAATAGAATGTGAACAAATAATCTATCACAATTTGACAGAAAATCTAACTTAATAATGCACTCTAAACGCAGAGGATATTCAAACTTGCACATTAAAGATTGAGAATGCTAACTCACCATATAAATATTCAGAAATTTATGCTGCAATTCCAGGAAGTACTCTTCATTAGGGACAAACAACATCATCGATTCATAACGCATGCTAAAAACAATAATAACAGTAATACACTAAAACGTAAATACCTATCAAAAGCATCATCAACCCCGCTAATGAAAATATAACCCAATTCCTTTAAGGCCCAACCTAAAAGGAAATGTCAAGAAATCCAAATGCTTGATCTATTTATTCCAACAACATTCTTCCCAAATAACGTAGGAACTCAACCAGCTGCAAAATTGTTTACATTTGAAGAAAGAAAGCATCTTGAAACCTCTAAGAACCTGGAGGGTACCTCATATATTACTCATCCATTATTAAATTGGAAAGATTTCCTATTTTAAATTCCCCCGTATCAACATACAAACACCAAACTGCTCCCGTGTAAGGCATGCTAAGATCACACAGAAGATCAACAGATCAAACTTTGAAATTCTGAAGTGAAGGTGTCAATAGATACCTTCCAGGAAGAAATCTGGCTATTTCTGCCCACTTGTTGCCATATATTTGGTGATAATAGGATAGTATTGCGTCTTCCTCTTCAGTCCATGCATCTTTCTTGATTGCAGGATCCAGATGGTTGTGCCATCTGAAAGTTAAACATAAATTCAAAATATTGCACATACACCATCCTGTGCATGTATGCTGATGGGTTCTAGAATATTGAATGACATTTTTCATCTGGCTAAAGAAGAAAAAAAGGTGAATACATTATCCTTGGGCCACAAGAAATAAAGGCCTTCCCGCTTCAGAACTGATAAAATATTTTCCAACTTTATAGCTTTTTCTGGATTTAAGAGCTGGAATCGACAGCAAGAATTTGACCAGGAAGAACCAATATGTTTGTCAGCTGCCTCAACTATCAATTTTATGTGATTCAATTTAAGTCACCGATAATGAAAGCATGACTTTTCATGGATAGTACACAAAGGACAAGTACACAAAGGACAAGTGCAATTAACGTGACTATAAACAAGGCCCCTTCGCTATCCGGAAAATGAAATGATTAGCTGCTTAGTTACATGGTCAATAAGGTCTCATTTATACTGCACAGAACAGATTTGCAGAATGAACTGGACCAAAAAAAACAGAGAGATATCTGAAGCTATAACTAATTGGATTTCTGCATACTATGTTCCCTGGGAGTAGTTCATAATTGTCGGTGCAACAATTTCACATGCAAAACTCAATGCCAAAGAATAAAACTTGTAGCCAATTCACCACCTGGACTACTTTGATGAAAAGTTTACAAAAAGTGAAGAGAAGATAAAAGAAAAAAAAAAAATTCAAGACAACTATCTCAAAAGAACAAAGAGCCAATCTTTCTTGGCACCCCCTTTGGCAAATTTTTTATGGTTACTTATCAATAACAAAAATGTCTTAACTGGTTGGTGAAAACAAATTCCCTGACATGGACAATTGATTCTGTAGAAAAACTAGTAACTAAGGTTGCCTACCTTTCCCTGCATTGCTTGCCAATTCGACCAGGCAAAAACTTTGCAATAATAGACCATCTCTTGGAGCCAAATTTCTCAACTAACTGAATAATCTGTTCATCCTCCTAAAGGTTTGAACAAGAAATTTAGTCCATACACATCGATGACAAAAATTTTACAGATCAATGCATGTTTTGCATCCAATAAAAGAAAGAACATTATTTTACACCTCTTTTGTCCAAGGGCCTTTGACAAGATCAGGATTTAGAACCTTCTGCCAACGATGCAAGCACTGAACATCAGTTCTTCCAGTCATGCATTCGGCTGTGCAAGGAGAAGACAGTCACATCAATATTCTTATACTTCAAATTACGACGGAACAGAACATATCAAATCATGGCAATTACAACCGTTTGTGCACATGGCGAAAAGCAAACTAATTTGCACTATTTACCAATTCTTTTCCAATTCTTCCCATTGAACCTCTTCACCACGTCAGCCAGCAGATTGTCCTATTAATATCAAAGAAGTTAGGCAGAAAAATGCATCAAATAGAAGACTTAGAAAACTAGAAATTCCAACCGGAATATCTCAAGGCATGCAACAATTGGAACTGGTAGTATATGGCCTATGAAGAGATCAGAATTGTTGTGACGTGAGATTCATTCAATGGAAACTTCTCCAAGTAGCTGATCACAGAAATCTGAATCCATTAAGAACTTCTCATTTAGATGCTGCCAAGCGGATTCTACGATATGCTTGACATGACAAAATCTTATTTAGCATTTTCTTTTTTACTAAATACGCAATTAGCTACATCCTGGGTATTCTAAATCTGCATATTGGATAATATGGGTCAAAACCAGTAAAGACAAAATACATGCTAGTGAGCAAGTTTTTAAAAGCCACATCTATCAGATAAGCCAATGAATTGGAATGGTTACTGCATTTCAAAGTTTAAAGGGTTAAAGGACTAAACCAAAAATCAATGTCCTTTGAGAAATCCTAAAGTGATAATTGTTACTACTAACCTCTTCATCTGTCCAGCCTGCCTGTGAAGAACGTCTGGCTGGAAAAGAACTTCTTTGACTACTGAGACTAGAAGCAAAACCTAAACAAGGTTAAAACTTTATAAAGCCAAACAGAACAAAAAGAACGTAGTTCACAGCCCAAAATATGCTATTAGTTCATATTTATAGGGGCTTCTAATAAATCACCGCAACTACTTGACTTTTAGACATGATATTTACAAATGTAGTCATGCGCAACCCTTTAACCAACCTTTGGTCGCCTACTAAGAATAGATCTCCACCACAACAATAGACACAGCAAGAGTAGTGGGTACAGTCCAAAGTTGATAATCATGCAAATTCTCCTTGGCAATGCAGGATTCTGACTGAAAAGTACTGGAATCCTAAATCCTAACCTCTACTCCCCTAAATGCAACATGGACATACCTTGAATCAGAGGAAGATCTCGGAGTTATACTATCATGACTACCATCTGACACTGTAGAACACGAACCAAATCCAACTTCCTTCATTAAATCTGGAGAGCAAGTAAACTCTACCATGATTTATTTGGCTACCAACTTCACCACAAAGACTGCAAATAACAGAGTTCAAAAGTGAATATTCATCTCTTCTCATGATGTAAGTAATTAACATGAGTTATCCAGAAAGATGAAACAACCAGAAGGGATCAAACAAAAACACAGCCACGATCATCTTAAACAGATTTCCTTCTCATAATGGTAAGTAATTAACATGATTTATCTAGAAAGATAAAACAACTAAAAGGGATCAATAATAAACAAATTGAGGATTTATCTTAGACAGATTCCCTTCTTATCCTGGCAAACACGACCTACGTAGAATGTTAAACAAACACAAATGGGATTAAACATAAACAAGACCACAATTCATTTATACAGATTCTCTTCTTTCCCTGCATGATAGAAGTAATCACAGCAAATTCAGAGTTTCTAGCGTATCATTCAGTTATACAGATTCTCTTCTTTCCCTGCATGATAAAAGTAATCACAGCAAATTCAGAGTTTCTAGCGTATCATTCAGTTCGAGAAAGACCGTAATCGACACCCCACCTCACGGCATTTTCCTACTAACCAAATATGAAAGCATAACCAAATAACTCAATCACATCCAATACATGAAAGAAAAAAAAATCAATCTTTGTCAATTAAAAAGGGGAACCAAAACATCTTATCACAATTCCTGAAATATTAGAAAGAGGGCAAAAAAACAAACTACAAAATCTAAACATTTCTTACTCCACAAAAAAAATAATAATAGAAGAAAAAAAACACTATAAACATTTCACAATTCCATGTTCTGTAACTAAAATCAAAATAACTAATCAAAACTTTTCGATAACAAATCCCCACATCATCTTCAGAAACTCACCTTCGTTACTCCCGAAGAAACCTGAAATTCCCCACCTAAACAAATCAAGACAATCAAACCGTCAAATCCCCTCAAGCAAAAAGGAAACAGTAGAATTTCAAACAGAAAAACAAAGAGTTTTATATATACACAAATTCATATATATATAATAAATATACAGAAAGCAAGAAATGTAACTGACCTGGAGAAAAGGGGATAGGGTTTAATGAAGGAATGAAGAGAAGAGGTGATGAATGAATGGGAGGTAAGAGAGAGAAAGTATTTGCAAGTGACACGAAGTAGCGGGAAAGGCTAAAAAGAGTCCAATGAGGAGCAGAAGTTGTAACTGGTGATCATCGGCAGTGCGAAAGCTTTTATTTTTGTAGATTTTAAAGTTTGGGGACCGTTTTATTCTAGTACGGACTGTATAAGCTTACGTTAGAAGGAAGTAGTTTCATTTTGGGAGAATTTCATATATGGTCCCTTGAAAATGCAAATATTCTTTTTTTAGTTTCTTACGTATGAAATGATGCCGATAAGTTGTTAACTTGTTCATAATATTCCAATTTGGTCTTAAATTCAATTTTAACTCACTTCTTTCTTTCTTTCTAGAAAAGTCACGCCAACATCACGTGCTTATAAGTTCAGTAGTAAAAAGCGAAAATATATATATTTTTTTAACTTAAAGAAAATACATGTGTATGAATTATTTGTTTGTTTTGAAACGCTAGGAATCAAAGATGTAATAAATATATAATACATATTGATTACTATTTTTTAAATGAAAAGTTTTAGTTTTAAATCATTTTCTTTCAGACTTACTAGTATGTAACTTAATGGTGATCTTTTCAGACAAAAAAAAAAAGCAGTTCAAAATTGGATTTACAACCAAATTGTTGCATTTGAAATATTGCAGTGATTAAAATATGTGAAAGACTAAAAAAGAATAATGTGTAAATACGGATAACTATTTGTGCAATTTTTCCTTTCTTAGTATTAAATGCATTTTAAATACTTTAAACTATCACTCAATTGCATTTGCTTTCCCAAACTTTAAAGTTTAAATTTAACAAAAGTATACTATAAATATGTTGCACATTGCAGAAATCAATGCAAATTTGCTAATTAAAGCTTAAATTTTACCTTTTTTTTTAAACATTAAAGGTACCCTTGTATCCATTAAAAAAATACTAAAAAACTAAAAAACACTAATATATCTAATAGGTACAAGGGCATTTTCTCTAATAAAATTGGTCAAATTTAAGTTCAGTTACCGCTTTGCAATGCACAATAGAATTATAGTATAGGGTTATTAAATACCAAAATTGAAAGTTTTGGGAGACATATGCAACCGAATGATAGAGTGGAAGGGGGAAAAGCGCAATTAACTTTTTTTAAGGTTTCTTTCTCTAACAAGTTTTCATAACGGTTGGATTTAACGTGCCTGGTGACTGACGCCGTCTATTTGTTTATTGTCTTTCCTTTCTGTTATAATATTTCTTTGTTTGGCTCAGCTCTGTTCTACCGTATATAGTAGGAATAAAATATATGAACTTGATTTTTGTACGTTGAGATTTTAGGAGGGAGTGATTAGTGATTACTGACCTTAGTTAAGGAACAATTTACGTTGAAACGGCTAATAATTAAGGTAAGATTATTAAACGAAAAATTTAAATATCTTATGTGTTATTTATGGCTCCATAAATGTAAAAATTATTGCTAGTGGTTATATTTGTATTTCAAACATTGTGAATCTTTGCTACTGATATAAAATTTTACAATGTACGTATGTATGTACTTATGTGTGTGTATAGACGCACACATTACATCGTAAATTATTTTTTTCTTTTGCTTGGAGATGTAGATTAGTCCAAAGCTACTTGTAAATTAACCCAATATACCACTTGATCCATAAAATCAAAAAGAGGGAGGGGGGATGGGAATTCTTTAAGAGAGAGAGGAAGAAAAAGGAGACAATATTTTCTGTCCATTACATTCATTTTTTTTACTCAAAAATGTCAAATTTTTGAAACATTATTATGTTTCAACAGGTTCAAATTCTCTAAGACGAGAGCTTAAATCATAAAATAAAATTTTCGTCAGATTAATTAATATGGGGTACACAGATTAAGGAGTAGAGTGTCTGTGTCACATGTATATATGGCAATATTAGTAATCCAATTTTTGTTACAAGTACTCCATTATCCTTATAATTTTTGCAATCAAACATGAAAGAAGTAGAGTGCTAATCATAAAATGTAGAGTGCCAATATTGCTATCCGTATAGATACACACACATATACTTACATACGTATGTAGAGGGCAAAGTAATGTCTACATGGACACTGACGTGGAACTAAGAATTATGAAGAAGAACTATTGGCCAAGGTAGTTCAACCAGTGAGTTACTAAAATATTATAAATGAATATAATATTTTAAAATTTTAATACATGGTATTTAATTAGAAAATAATAAAAATAAAACTTGAAAAGTAGATACATTAGCAAAGAATATATTTACAATAATAACAAACATAGCCCTAGTGGTAAAATTGTTTGTTACCGTGCATGCAGTTATAGGATCAAAACTTGAGAAAAGCTTACAAGTTTTACAAAATTTTCTTGACCCTCTAGGTTTCTTAAAATCCGGTTCAACTACCGGGTTTTAAAAGGTCGGTTTATCTAGTTGACAAATTGAACAGCCGAGTTGAGTTGGATTGGGTTTAATAACTGTGTGTATAACAATCGCCAAATCGATGGCTATGGTATATTAGATTAGGAAATTATTTTGGTAATATAGTGCCAAGAAAAAATAGTAAATTTCATAAACAACCTAGTAATATTCTTTAATAACTTATCACTTCCTTGAAATTTTCTTTTTTGTAGATTTACATTGCCACAACGCATTCCTGCATATGGGCCATGCTGCATTAAGGGTTAGAGCCGCCCCCTCACCCTCAACCTTGCATAAAATGGATTATAAGCTTCAAAACTTCACAAACTTTTGGGCTTTTATAAATGCCTCCACCACCCCCTAAATTTTGTAAAATACCCTCATCTCTCCAGAATGCCCCCCTAAAATTTGAATAGTCCCCCACAAACAAACAATTTTTGTTATAAACATCTAGTATGATACAATGCTATATATGGACCTATTAAAATAGAATTAAACAAGTAATTTTATTGTTAAATTCTCTCTTGGTGATAATAATTTTTACTCAAAAGCATATACACACACACACGTGTGTGTGTGTGTGTGTTTGAATTTTCTGGACTCCTGAGGTCAATAAAGTCTTTTGTGGTGGCCCAGGAATCCAAATATAAATTCATGATATATTTGATTAAGAAAATTCTGAAATGTGATGAATTTCAAAATGATTTCAAAAAGGGGTTGATTATAGAGTGAGTTCTAGATTAGAGGTCTTGGTATCAGATAAATACGAGTTTAATAACCTCGGATTTGGTGAATATGAGGTCAAGAATATTAAACCAAAAAAAGGGGAAAAAAACCTTCTTTTTTTTTTTTGACTTCTATAAAATCAACTAATCCTAGTTTTCTTTTATCCAAATCAGACCCTTATTACCGAGATTTCTCCCTTCTCCTTTCTACAAACACTAAATCCATCCAAGTATTGATTTCATTTACATTCCTCTTGCCCATTTATGATTGAAAGTTTCTTCTCCCATTGATGTGTGCGCAGCTGTAGGAAAACAGAAACATATTAGAAATTGTAGAGAAAACATTGGGAGTTAAGTATTGCCTGGGCTTTTGATCAATCAACTTTTGTATAGTTGTATAAGTTGGTTGGAATGCTAGTTTTTTTTTGTGGTTAGGCCAAATAGAATCAGCCTTTGGACTGGTGGAAGTGTAGATTGATATTCGCTTTTGATAAATATAAAAGATGGGATTTACGAAAAAAAAAAAAAAAGGTTTATCACTCTATTCTGTCACACTGATGCCATATACACACACATGTACTCTTGTTTGTCTAGAAATTATGTTGCAAATCTAAGAAGACCAAGAGAAATTTTCTTTTGTAGGTTTTGTTGTTCATGAAAGTTTGGTGACTGAAATTCCGTAAATGCAAGCTTTCTCAAAGTACTTGTCAAAGGAAAAGATGAGGCCGACAAACTGCTTAGCGAGGTTCAAATGACCTCCATTAAGATAATGCCAAATGCGAACATTAATTCTTGGTCCAGAAACCTGTTCTAAAATCATCCCTTTTGTAAAATAATTTTAATATTAATCACACTTTTATAATTTTCCCGTTGTTGTTGATTACGTTCCCTCCAATGCTTCTATCCAACAAGAATACTAGCCAGTTTTTAGATGGAATTACAGTTTAGGCTTTTCTTTCTGAACTTGGCATGGATTGATGCCCAAGTAGGAGTTTTCTTTTGCGTATCACATATATCATAGCTTTTTTTTTTTTTTTGTAAATAAAATTTTTACTCTTGGTGCGTGACAATTTAATTCATTTATGAACGAAAACTTCATGAGATAATGCATGAAAAAATTGAAGTTTTATAGCTCATACACATATTAATCTAAATGAAATATATTGTAAACACATTCCTTTTGTTTCCATAAAGAAACTTGATATGGTGAATTTGTCAGGACCGGGACATCAATAATTCTAGTTTTATGTTCAAAAAACAAGGGCCGTCAATAAAAGTCTGAAGTTTCCGTCAAATTCTTCCTCATTTTAGGCTGTTTCCAAGATCCTTATTGCATAGTCATCAACAATTCCAAAATTTCAACTATAATGGCTCATCCTACTAAGCTGGAAAGATCACCAAGTTAAACTTACAATAGTTTCCGACTAGAATTTTCGACACTTTTAATGGTATACATCATGGTCGAGTTAGCTATATATTGAAGTTATTTTCAAAGCCCTCTCCATTAACTGAATACCCTTTCCAAGTCCTCCATTAACCGAGTCCCCTTTCCAAGTCCTCCATTAACCGAGTCCCCTTTCCTAGTCCTCCATTAACTGACCTTTGGGTATGGTTGGCTGCGATTAAATTCAAAATATATTTTATACATCCTCCTAGCAAAAATAATAAAATACGAATATGAGTATGAAGAAAATGTTACTCGATGATTTTAATTCTATTAATTGATGATAGAGAAAGTAATAGACTTTAATTAGCAACTAAGTAATAGACTCTAATTAGCAATTAATAGCAGAATCTAAATAATCAATGAAGTAATTAGAAGACTAAAATTGCATTTAGTGGCAAGCAAAAGTGTGGAGAAGTAAAAAAAGTTGGTTAATTTTTCCTTTGACTGTGTTTGTTTAGTGGGAAAGTCAGAAAATTTTTCAACACTTTTCCTCACATCAATTCCCTTCATTCTCTGCCAAATAAATTTTGCAAGATTTTGGAAGAAAACAGTTAGTTGCATACAAAATTCTCAATAATGGCCACTAACTACCTCCCAATTTTTTTTTTTTGGGTCAAAAAGACATGCAAAAAATTGATTTTCTTTCTCTTCACCTTAATTTCCTTCCCTTCATTTTTCTGAATGATTTTTCCTATAATCAAACAGAGCCTAAATCTGATATCGTGCCCTTATGAAAAAAAGGAGGATTTAGATTAAAAAAAAAAAGATGTTCTTTTAATAGGTGAATTGGTGTTTACAGATTTGATACTTCATAGAATGTCATCATGGAGTTACCTTCTGAAAAAATTACATCAACAAAGAATGGTCTAGGAAAAAGAAATTGTTTTCAATCTTCATGACAATACCGATTTGACCATAGACAATACCGGTAATCTCCATAAACTATTACCGGTATTGTTTTCAATCTTCAATCTTCATGACAAGTATAAATAATGAATCTGACCGATTGTGTAGAGTTGATAGTAAGTGGTCTAAATTGCGAAGCAAGTTATGCAATTATGTATTTTTATCAAGTTCCAGCTTAAAAAAAGCTTCAAACACATTATCACACTATTTTTATTATCTATTTTAAAGCAACCAATCCGAGCTGATCATAACTAAAAAAATTGTGGCTGCTAAGAAGTGTCTGGCTTGACTAATTAACCACGACTACTTCTTATTCAAATCTCACAATGTATGGAATTTCAAAATTTTCCAACGACATTAAATTAAACACCTTATCCCTCCATTCCATGGAAAGTGCCAGTCCACAGACTTTATTGTTTACAGAAGTCAGTGCCTAGAATAAAAATTTCCTCTACAAGTACTCCCATTAGTCTATAAATATCGATCCCATTCTCAACTAGCTCATCCATACAAGCACAACTCTCTTTAGTGCTTGCTTAAAAAAAGGAAAAAATAACTCTCTTCATTTTTGCTTTAACCATGAAAACATTCAATTCTTTCAGCATTTCTATCTTTCTCATCATTGCCCTCCTCTCCACCTCCACCCATGCAGCCACTTTCGAAGTCCGAAACAATTGTCCCTACACAGTCTGGGCAGCAGCCGTGCCTGTGGGCGGAGGCCAGATGCTAGACAATGGCCAGACATGGAACATTAACGTTCCAGCCGGCACAGCCGGAGCTCGTATATGGGCTAGAACCAACTGTAACTTCGATGGCAGCGGCCGTGGCAGTTGCCAAACAGGCGACTGCGGTGGAGTTCTCCAGTGCACAGCCTACGGTACACCACCTAATACTCTGGCGGAATTTGCATTGAACCAATTCAGCAACCTGGACTTCTTTGACATTTCCCTTGTTGATGGCTTCAACGTGCCAATGGACTTTAGTCCCACGTCCAATGGCTGCACCCGCGG
Source organism: Mitragyna speciosa (assembly GCA_024721245.1). Lineage (NCBI taxonomy): Eukaryota > Viridiplantae > Streptophyta > Magnoliopsida > Gentianales > Rubiaceae > Mitragyna > Mitragyna speciosa. Next base: position 28,381,609 of record CM045557.1, read on the forward strand.
CCCCAAGTGCACCGCCGACATAAATGGGCAGTGCCCAGATGTGCTTCGAGCTCCAGGTGGTTGCAACAATCCATGCACCGTTTTCAAGACTGATCAGTACTGCTGTAACTCCGGCAGCTGCACCGCGACGGACTATTCCAAGTTCTTCAAGGATAGGTGCCCGGATGCATACAGCTACCCGAAAGATGACCAGACTAGCACATTCACTTGCCCAGCAGGCACCAACTATAGGGTTGTCTTCTGCCCTTAGAGCAAAAAGACCAAAGGTCCTCAAAAATAAAAAGAAGTCGTGTGAAACTTCTAGTTAAGCAGTCATATATATATGTGGTAAAATAATTTGTTGCACGTCGCACATGTAGTGATGTGCAAGTGCAATGTTAAGTTCATATGGACACTTTGAATTGAGACAAAGTGAATAATTTTAATTAGTTATTGAAGGTTCATGATATAAATCCACCACTCTAATTACCTTTTGTTTATTGTTGTTTATTTCTTTCTAATTAGCAGTTTATTTCTATTAAGTCCAATGTCTTAGTTACGAATCTCAAAAGGAAGAAAAGACAAAAGGTTAAATCGTAGCTATTGAAAATAAACGATTAAAAAAAAGGATATAGAAAGTAACAATATTTTAAATTGGTTTCCTTGGAAAGAAAATTGATAGTATTCCGGCTACGAGTTAAAAGAGAAGAGGAAAAAACAAAATCTGCTCATCTAGTTTCGGTTTTGAATGCAGTGACTTGGCTTGATATTCAGGTTCATCTAGTTCCGTTTGCTGTTATTCACACATCCAAACCCGGTCCGATAAAGTTTAAGCTAGTCTTCTGCCGCGGGACAATAACTAATGGCCCTATTGGTCAGTTGCTGGGCCTAAAAGTCCAGCAAGTCTCGATGGCTGCGTAGAACTTACACACTTTGTGGGTGGACTAAATCTATTGGGTTTGATAACTAGTAGTTGAAATCCGTAAAGCTATTAGTATGGGCTTCGGATTGAAAATCAATAAAATGTTTCATTTTTGTATGGGCACTGGAACGAACATCATTAGTGGAATTTAAGATCCATAAAACTTCCAGAATGGGCGTGGGTAGGAATGAATATCTGTTCTGCAAAAATGAATAAAATAAAATAAAAAGACTTTCCTTTTTACTTTTTATTTTTTTGGCCCTTCTCTTTCTTCCTTCTTCTTTCTCTTTTTGGTCTTTTGATGTTACGTGATGACGTTTCTTTGGGCACTCAATCTAGTCCATAAACGTGATTGTTGGGCAAATTCATGTGCCATCCTCTTTATCTTCC
>CM045557.1:28382999-28424500 GCA_024721245.1 Mitragyna speciosa
GAATACTATATATTATATCATGAACGTTCAATAACTAATTATAATTATTCACTTCATCTCAATTCAGAGTGTTCCTATGAACTTAACATTGCATTTGCACATCACTACATGTGCTACGTGCAACAAATTATTTTACCACATATATATATATATATATATATATATATATATATATATATATATATGAATGTTTAACTAGAAGTCTCAAGCGACTTCTTTTATTTTTAAGGATTTCGGGTCTTTTTGCTCTAAGAGCAGAAGACAACCCTATAGTTGGTGCCTGCATGGCAAGTGAATGTGCTAGTCTGGTCATCTTTGGGTAGCTATTTGTGTCGGGGCACCTTTCCTTGAAGAACCAGGAATAGTCCGTCGGGTTGCAGCTCCCGGAGTTACAACAGTACCGATCAGTCTTGAAAACGGTGCATGGCTTGTTGCAACCACCTGGGGCTCGAAGCACATCTGGGCAATGCCCATTTATGTAGGCCCAGTACCTGATGCCGCAGGTGCGGCCATTAGACATAGGGCTAAAATCCATTGGCACGTTGAAGCCATCAACAAGGGAAATGTCAAAGAAGTCTAGGTTGTTGAATTGGTTCAATGCAAATTCCGCTAGAGTATTAGGTGGTGTACCGTAGGTTGTGTGCACTGGAGAAATCCACCGCAGTCACCGGTTTGGCAACTGCATTGAGAATGGGATCGATATTTATAGAGTAAAGGGAATGTGTGTTAAGGAAAATTTTATTCTTTTGTTTGTTGTTGGTTGGTGATTTTTAAAAATATATTTTTTTAAAATTTCAAACACGTTTTTAACTATCTTTTTATCTTAGATACACATTTATCAAGAAAAATCTTCAAAATTATTGCAGTAATTATTTTTAAAAAATACCTCAAAAAACAACCTTCCAGCTAGAGCTTTTAACGAGCCGAATCGAGCCGAATACTCCTTGTTCAGATTCTGTTCGTTTAATAAACGAATCCGGCTCGGCTCGGCTCGATTATTAAACGAGTTAATATTTGTGTTCGAGCTCGGCTCGTCAAATAAAACATATGCTCGAGATCGAATTCGATTCGGCTCGTTTAACATAAACGAACCGAGCTCGAATAAGCTCGAACGGGCTCGGCTCGTTTAACACAACCAAATAGAGCTCGATCGAACTCGATTTTTACACAATCGAACAAAGTTCGATTGAGCTCGAATGTTTTTATTTTGAAAATAATGTGAAAAGACACTATTACCCATGTTCGCGAACACAAACGAGCGTTCGCGAACAGTATTCGAGTTCGTTCGTTTAATAAACGAGCTCAAATCCTTATTCGAGTTCGGCTCGTTTAACTATTCGAACGAGCCGAATTCGAGCTTTCACGAGCCGAATCAACTTGTGTTCGCGAACAGCTCGGTTCATTAAAAGCTCTACTTCCAGCCAAGTTCTACGGACGAGCACTTTCCATGGAAGGGAGGGATGAAGTGTTTAATTTAATGTCGTTGGAAAATTTGAAATTCCTTACATTTTGATATAGACACTCCTTACTAGCCACAATTTTTTTAGTTATGATCAGCTCGGACTGGTTGCTGTAAAATAGATAATAAAAATAGTGTAATAATGTGTTTGAAGCTTGTTTTAGCTGGAACTTCTAAAAAATACATAATTATATAACTTGCTTCGCAATGTAGACCACTTACTGCCAACTGTACACAATCGGTCGGATTCATGATTTATACAACTCATGAGTCGCCATTCAAATGCTTGTGATATGATGTTCCGGATGGCAAAAAAAAAAAAGAAAAATATATATATATTTTTTTTGTTCATTTTTTGTGCGAGAAAAATTTATTATACATTTGGAATTATGTTTTTGTGCTTTGTAGTTTGGATGGTTTTTGTTATGCAACTCATGGTTCACCAATTTACTCTGCCAATATATGAAAACGATATGGGATAAAAAATTTCTACAGTGCACGCTTCCCTTGTTCTAAGTCTGTCTTTCTTCATTAAGATGTGGGATAAAAAATTTAACTAAAAACGAATCTATCTATTTTTTCCTTGATTTATTTGATTTATTCTATCTATTTTTATAATTAATATGCTAGCTTTTCTACTTGTAATATTAATGTGCCAGCTCTTGACTCCGTTGGTATAGTTGTTAAACTTAAAATCTTTAATGAACTTTTTTTTTTGGGTGTAGAAAAGGTAATAAGATACTTGAGAGCACCCGAAGCCTTGGAAAATATCAGCTTAATCGTTTTAACTTGAATGGTCCATTCTAGCTAGAAGAGGTAATACGCCATATAAAGGATGGAAAAGTCCAATTTGGAATTATTCCAAGTATCAACTGATTAAAACCCTACTCTAAGAATTATTCCATGGATCAACTGAGGAAGACCCTACACTAATTCCTAAACTTGGACATCCATAAATATGGCAATTTTTTTATTCATTTGTTGTGCGAGAAAAATATGTTATACATTTTGAATTATGTTTTTGTGATTTTCAAAGTTTCAATTAGCTAGCAAGTTAAATATGTTTGTAAAATCCAGTATCCATTGCTCAGTATTTCTTTCTTGAAGATATGAATACTGGAATAAAGAGTGATTTTGTTGAAATAGATAGGAATATTTCAATATTTTTTTTGTCCACTTTATTTGAGTTCCCATCTTTTTAACTGGGGCCATAATGTAAAAGAATATTACAAATCAAACTTCGTGATTAAAAACATAAAATTACAAGCAAATACTGGAATAAATAGATCACACCATGCCGCAATATTTTAATTTATGGTCTTTTAAAATACACAAAGTAAAAGACAACATTATTAATGGTCTACTATGTATTATTATATTAGGGATAATAACATAAACCTCTCTTGAGGTTTCTGACAATTACACCTAGTATCCCTGAAGTTTGAAAAATTATACTAACCTCCTTTGGCCAGCTAAAATGACTATAATGACCTTTGACTTTATCATACTTTTCCCTCTTTATCCCTTCTTTCAATCACAACCAGCCAACCATTCAAGGGCTTTTAAATTTTTTAAAATTTTTTCTGATATAATATGTTGTTCTTATTATTATATGTGAAATGATTTATGAATTTAGGGTTTGGAAGTTACTAAATTACTAATATATAATTGTTTTTGGCAAATAGATTTGGGTGTCTTGCTAGGGAATATTTATGAATTTTGCCTCTATAATCCGATTATTTGTAGTGGTAATGACTGATGAAATTAGAGTTAGCATGATATCGTGATGGTTGTGGTTGTTGTTCAAGTGGTAAAAAGAAGATGAATTTTTTGCTTCTATTATCCTGATCAGTTGGTAGTGGTATACCAGTGTTGGTCGAATTGTTTTATGGCTATTTGTGGTGATGTTCATTAAGTTGGTAGCGGTGTTCATTAAGTTAATAGCGGTGGTTCAAGTGGTAAAGAAAATAATATATATATTTTTTGTTTTTAGATTAAGAAAGGCAAATTTAGATTTTCATTTAAAACTTGTGTTGACAGAGGAGGTCTTGTTACTAAAATAGTAAATGCAAGGGAGGTTTGTGTAATTTTTAAAAATTGAAGGGGTGCCAAGTGAAATTGTCAGAAACCACAGGCGAGGTTTCTGTAATTATCCCATTATATTATTACTACTTTACTACAACTTTGACATTGTGTAGCGAATGTTAACACAATTAAATTGTTTGGCCAAAAATCAGATAAAAAATAGGAAAACAAAGTAGTCGCGGAGTTAGGTGATTAGGAGTAAGTTTTTCTCAAGAAAGAGTAATTTTTTTATAATTTTTCATATTTTTAAAAAAATTACAATTTTTTTGTCACATTGCTGTAGCATGTTCCCAAACGATAGGGACTAATAGGCATAATATTTATGTCATAAAAACTTGAAGAAAATTTCTAATGCAGGTTCTCTTAATGGCAAACAATGCGTCAAAATCGTTATAGATGTGAAAATGTTGCATAATGACATTAGGAGTAGAAAATAGTGGAAGAAAAAGAATTCTGTATCAAACAGTAGAAATTGACCGAAATCATTCCATGATTTAGTCCATTTTTAGGATGTGGGATATTGTGAGACCAGAATCAGTCAAACTCGGAGGACGTTTCGAGCACTGGATGAGGCAAACTTCATTCTGTTCTACTTTCAAAGATACAAATCCATTCTCCGCTCAATTTATCCAAATTGGACTCTAGTAGGTACTACGGACTACCATTGAACGCACAAGTTAGCAATTTTTTAATCCTACCTAGTATCCAACATTATAGGTCGGATCAGTGGGTACTCAACTATATCATATTGTATTCAAATAATAATAGTAATAGTAATAATAATATTTTTATTTTGAAAAATGGTTATACAATCATAAATAATTATCACAAAAATTTCAAAATTATACAATGGCAGTTACCCAAAAAAAGGTACGATAAAAATATATTGCAAAATTCGGCACAAGGCCTACAGGAGAATTGGGGAAGGAAAACCTAAACCAATTCCACGATCCATCCCAAAGGCAATTGCTGACTTAAGGGAGGAATCATGGAGCTTAAGTACTACACACGACGCACACAAAGTCCCGATGTGGGACATGGCTTTGTGTGCGTCGGGACTTTGTGTGCGTCGTGTGTAGTACTTAAGCCCCATGGTTCCTCCCTTAAGTCAACAATTGTCTTTTGGGATAGATCGTGGAATTAGTTTAGGTTTCCCTTCCCCAATTCCCCTGTAGGCCTTGTGCCGAATTCAAAAAAAGCCATGTCCCACATCGGAACTTTGTGTGCGTCGTGTGTAGTACTTAAGCCCCATGGTTCCTCCCTTAAGTCAGCAATTGCCTTTTGGGATGGATCGTGAAATTGGTTTAGGTTTACTTTCCCCAATTCCCCTATAGGCCTTGTGCCGAATTCAAAAAAAGTCATGTCCCACATCGGGACTTTGTGTGCGTCGTGTGTAGTACTTAAACCCCATGGTTCCTTCCTTAAGTTAGCAATTGTCTTTTGGGATAGATCGTGGAATTAGTTTAGGTTTCCCCAATTTCCCTTTAGGCCTTGTGCCGAATTCAAAAAAAGCCATGTCCCACATCAGGACTTTGTGTGCGTCGTGTGTAGTACTTAAGCCCCATGGTTCCTCCCTTAAGTCAGCAATTACCTTTTGAGATGGATCGTGAAATTGGTTTAGGTTTTCCTTCCCCAATTCCCCTATAGGCCTTGTGCCAAATTCAAAAAAAATATATATATATATATTGCAAAATATGATACAGTCCTATAAAAATAGAGAATTACTCCAAAAAATTATTCAAAAGTGTGTATTTGCAGGGAGGGGCACATCAGCTAAAGTGCAATTTTTCTTGGTTCGAACATCTTGTTTCTCTCAAATGCGATTTTTAGACGTATTTCTTTCCAATAAAGTAATAGAAAATAGTAAAATTAGTGCTCATCTAATTTATCATCTTAGCAACCATATTAACTCGTCCCCTTAATAAATTGAAGTATTCAAAATTCAACTATTACGAATTCACAATTAAGGATAAAAAATATAAAAATATATTATCCAAAATTAATTTTCCAAGCTCTAAAAAAAATAATTGTATTATCACTTGTACCAATCAACATGATATTTTGTTTTCATAAAAGTTACGCCAATTCTCGTAGCTGTTTGTATGACTGTCTATAAAATTATCTATCGTACTAACATGTATTAGCATTAACCTATCAAAGTGATTAACGTCTAAACTTAGCTTCCTGACCCAGCCCCACACAGATTAAAATGGTGCCATTTGAAGAAAATCTATGACTCACACATAAATATGAGAGAGCAAACACTATAAAAATGGAAATACCTCTGTTTTTTTAACAAACCTATACTATTACATTCGGGAAGGGAATGGTGGGATTCGAACCCTCGACCTTTGGTGTGGAGTCATGGAGCTCTAACCACTCGACCCTCTATTTGTTTCCAAATACCTCTGTTAATATAAGTTGAAAATATAGGAGACCAATTAAATTAATTTAAACATAGAGAACTAAAACATGATTGGTGATGCCATGAACTAAAATGAATTTTTTTCCTCATTTGCTTGCTAAACTTCAGAAAACATTGGTTGCTTTGGTTATGCTAGTTTCCTGCAATTTTCATAACTTACGTATGCTTACAAGCTAAATATGTAAAATACTTTAGCAACTACTAAGGATAAGATTCTCCATTAGCATGACAGCTGTATCCAATAACATATCATATAGGTTGCCTGGGTTAGAAATTGATTGCAAACCTCATTTTAGATGACAATTTATACAAGCATGAGATAGCATATGGAGTCTATTTATCCTTATTCTTATAAAGCACACTTGATTCCCCAATCTAGTTAAATATTGATTAGGTACTTAGGCTGCCTATTTGGCAGAAACAGCCCAAAATGCTGCTCATATTTTGGACTCTTTTGATCTTCATCAAACAAAGCAAAAATGTAAGTCTCAATAGCTCTTCCAGGCCTTTTTGGGGTTCCTGAATTTCCATTCACATGTCTAATCAGGTTATTATTGTATGTCCTGGCATTATCTATTGATGTTGCTTGTCCTCCAGCTGTTGGCCATCCACTCTCGGATACAACAAGTTCGACAGATGAGCCTCCTACTTTTTCAAGTGCTGAGTATGTTGCATCCAAGATAGCATCAAAAAGATTTTGATATTTTACACCATCAGGTGTAGTAATGCCAGAAGATGTAAAAAGAACATAGTCAAGAGATATGGCACTAGGATTGGCTATGTAGGAAAAGTATGGATATATGTTCACGAGTAACGGGAGGTGGTTTTTAGCTAAGAACTGTACAATGGGAGAGATGAATGATTGAACTTGTGGTACAAAAGTGCCAGCTGATGGAGGAAAACCATTTCCAACTAGTCCAGTTTCAACAGCAGTGGAAACTTTGATCCGGTCTCCTAGCCCTGCTGCAGAAATTGCATTAAAGATGTTTTGCATGGCAGGGAGAAGAAATCTTGTGTGCTGAGCTGTGCCAGTCAATGGACTAACTTCATTTCCAACTGCAATGTACTTGAATCTGACATTTGGATAGTTCTTAATATTGTTTCGAACCCAATAATTGGCATTAGCTTGGCTTGCAGCTACATTCTGAAGCTCACTATTGGGGATCCCAAGAATGACTTCAATGTTTGAGCCTCTAAGGGCTTGAAGAGTGGGTTGATGAGGGTCATAGATGCGAATTCTACTGATGTTATTCCGATTGCACAAGGTTACAACATCTGCTGGAGATGGCAATCCATTCCCAAGCCTTCCATAACAAACTCCAGTTTGAGCCCCTGAATCATATTACAAAAAAGTGGTGATTAAATTGATCCACATCTTCATTTGGTAGAATAAACTATTAATTTGAATGAGACAAAGAAATTAAGCCCTTCATATCATGGAATGACACAGAAATTACAATGAAACCATCTTTATTGATATTACCAGGTTGGTTTTAGGCAATTTTAGAGATGTTAGTGAAAGAAATGAGACAATCAGAATCGAAGACTCATTCTAAAAAATAATTAACAAAAAATTCCTTTGACTGCCAAATTATGTTTGATTCTCAAATGGAATGGTTGGGATACAAGTTGATTTCTTCATCTCAAGCTTCATATTATACACAAATTGACCTCAATGAAACTCACTATCAAAATTAACACACTTAAATAGTAGTAGAAAGCCAAGAAAGTCTATAATCTTACAAAAATTCTACATTCATTGTACTTAAAAGATAGAGAGAAAAACCTATGAAATCAAGGGCAACAACTAATAGCAGCACAAGCAGAAACATGGTGGGCATTAATTGATGTTTTGCATTAGCCATGGATAGTGAAACAAGGAGAAGCTATAGCAATACTACTTACTACTTGATGACACTACAAATTAAGCTCCCTTTTATATATGGTGGGAATAAAGGAAGATGCTTGGAAAAGTAAAAGTTGAGGAACTAAAAATTTGATGACTTGATAAGGCTACTAAATTCTAGGTCAACCACCTTTGTGGAAACATGGCTAAAACAAATAAATTGTTGTAGGATTTCTGGAGTTACATGCCTATTCCATGTGCTAAGCTTGGATTTTTCAAACATTTTTCAAGTCCTTGATGAGAATGACTTCCTACTATTAATTTCTTTTAGGCAACTTGCAATTACTATTAGCCTTATGAGAGCTCAAGCCCTCTAAGTTAAGAAGAACATTAAGGACCAACTTGAGAACAGAAGGATCTCAGCCAAAAATACCCTCCAAGAGGCCTTGAAATGCTAAATGAAAAAGCTGCTTGATTTGCTCAATGGGGGCAGAAATAGTAGATGCGGTAATGGTTGTTAGAGTTAGTGGAGTTAATTTTAAAGCAGAAGCACGATGAATGTGAGCTAGGAGTTCTGAGACAGAAGCAAATGAGGATCCGCTGCTCCCTGTTTTCTACAAACGTAAAGGAACAATTAAAACTTCATCAATAAATAGTGCAAGAAAGATTAAGGGGTTGGGATGATAAACTGATTCTTGAGGTGTTCACGTAGGAAGCTGAGAAGTAGGAGTCCCTTCAAAGGATTTTTCAATTGTCAATTGAGGGCTAATGGCACCACCCAATGTGTCCTTGTTCGTAGGAAAGAAAGCTGAGATCCCTTCAGGGGCCTTTTCTTTGCTAGGATTGGTAGGGACCTCGGTTAAGTTGTGAACAGAAGTTGTGGATGGAACCTTCTAGCTGGAAAGAGAGAGGGATCTGAATCAAGAGTGCATTTGACTGCTATATGTTTTACCCGTTTGGGCTGTGGGTGCAAAGGAGGAGGTGCCTCTTGGCGAAGTCTTGTCAAAGGAGCATTATCAACTTTCTCTTCACTTTTCGTATAGATAAGAATGGGTTCTTTTGTTGCATTGGACTCACCTGGTTCTAGAATGCCTGGTTCTAGAAAAGAATAGATCAATATAATATGAAGAGAAAGCACTCAAAAGCAGGAAACCAAATACTTCGTAAGTGAGCAGGACTCCCAATAACGCACAAAACCCTTAGGGAGAGGTGTCGATTGTTAGAAGTAGCGAAATAAGGAGTCCTAGTCACTAGATTAGTTATACCTCTAGCATCAGGAACATATAGCTCAGCTATAGCAAAGCCTGCTGTAGGAATCGGCGGTAGAGGATAAGTATGGAGTTTATAATGTTTCTTGAAGGGAATAGCCTTGGGGTCTCTAAAGCTATACTTCTGAAAATATTGCCACAGTTGACGTTCACGCTTAGACTCCTCTTTCCAATGGTCAATCTCGGCTATCTCTCAAACAATCTCACTGCTTCGACGAGGGTCTTACTTTAGTTTATAGTATCTTTCGAATGCAAGGATCTCGATATATTGCTTACTCTTTGATTATGTTGGCACATTTCTTTCGCCACTACACTGTGGAGATTAAAGGTTATCAATTAGTGTATCAGAAGGCAAAAAAAGGAAAAAATTGGTGAAATCGCTAAGCTACACAACAAAGTCATCGTGAATAGCAAGAAATGAGTATAGGAAGTCATTCGAAAAAAGCTTAGAAACGTTGAATCCTCTCAGCAAATAACTTCAAAACCAACTGAGTCCATAAATGTCATCTTCTCTAGTATGAAATTATTTGATTTTGGTAGATTTTGTAATAGGAAAGTCACTGCAATGATAGCTTGAAGCAAGCCAAATTGCCGAGCGACGAATTGCAGGCAATAGATTTCAACCCTTACCTTAGCCGATTTGGGACTAACAACAGGCACATGCTGCAGACTAAAACTTAAGTGGCGGTGCACCATGTAGGACCCCCATGCTATATGCCTCTCTTTCAAATCAGTAGAAAAGGGATCAATGACGAGTCTCTCGAAATGGGAGCTTTCTCTCTCAAAATGGGAGCTTTCTTTCTTTGAGATAGGGGTAGCTAGAGACACTTCAATTAAAGGCCATAAAAGCGTTCTACTATTATCTTCAAGTTATTATGCCTATCTAATATTCTGTACTAAAACTCCCTTCACGTGCAATAACTGTGTTTAAGCTGCCCATTGGATTGTGTAAAGAACTCAACAGGCTGGTTGCTAATTTCTGGTGGGAAGATGACAAAAAAAGAAACAAGATTCAGTAGAAAAAATGAGATGACATTTCAGAGGTTAAAGGGAAAGGAGGCTTGGGGTTCAGGGACATAGAGTGTTTTAACACTGCTTTGCTAGCAAAACAAGTTTGGAGAATGCTTATTAATCCAAACTTGTTAGTTAGTAAGGTAGTAAAAGAAAAGTATTTTTCTAGATAGTCTATTTTAGAGGCTAACTCCAAAATGGGAACCTCCTGGATTTAGCAAAGTCTTCAAAGCTCCATTGAAATGCAGGAGAGTGGTCTACAAAAGCAAGTCAGAGATGGTAGGATCATTGATATTTGGAAAGACAGATGGTTGAAGAGTAGCAAAACAGGTTGAGTAACATCTCCCAAACCCTAGAATTGCATTAAGAATATGGTTTCGGATATCATAGATGGCCAGTACTGGAATTACAGAAAGATTGCAGCAACTTTTGCAAGTGAAGAAGCAAAACAAATCATGACAACTCCTCTTAGTTTGTTCAAAAGGAAAGACAGACTGGTCTAGGATGCAACCAACCATGGACAATACACTACCAAGACTAGGTATGTTAGAGCAAAAGATTTGATGGACGAGAAGAGCAGAAAAAAACAGCAAGGAGCTAGTACAAGCAGAGATGCTCGAAATTCCAGATTGTGAAAACAAATTTGGGATCTCAATGTGAAGCATAAAGTTAAACATTTTTTGTGGAAGTGTCTTCACAGTATCTTGCCTACCAATGAGAACATTTTCAAAAGAGTGGGTAAAGGAGGTCTATGGTGCAAGAGATGTGGAGAGGATGCAAAAACTATAGAGCATCTTTTGTTCCAATGTAAAGATAACTTCATGATTTGGGAAACCTTTCCCATTAAATGGGATGGACTCAAACAGCAAATTGAAAAATTCTAGGAGTGGTGGGAAATACTGCAACAAGCAAGACAAAGAGAAAAAGGCAAAGAACATGTGGAAGCTATAGCTACTATGTTATGGCATATGTGAAAACATAGAAACATTTGGTGTTTCAATAATGCCAGTAAAGAAGGACATCTAGTGGCTAGATATGCTGTGGAGGATTGGATGGAATACAAGGAAGCTATAACATCTCATAATGGTTATCAGCCAGGAGTAGATATGGAACATAACACCAAGTATATTGCTATACGAGATTTGCACCACCAGCATTCAATAGTTGTCTATACTAATGCTGCTTTTGACAGAGGCAAAGGAAAGTTTGGAATGGGTATAGCAGCCAAAAAAAGCTTCGGAGAATTACTAAGCACCTGGGTCATACCTTGTTCAGCAGTAGAAAATCCAGCAATCTTGGAAGCAGTGGCCATTCGAGCAACGTTACTAAAAGCATTGAATGAAAACTGGACATCTCTACTAATCATATCAGATTGCAAGGAGATTGTTAGGAACATTAACCAAAAATTGATCTTGATGTAATAGTTAGAGATATATAGTTACTTAGTGGATCATTTTAGAAATGTTCATTTTCTTTCACAAGAAGAGAAGGAAATAGTTGTAGTCATGGTTTGGCTAAATTAGCCACAAACCTATTTAGCAAACTTAGATGGAATAATGATTTTTCAATGTGGGTCGGAAAGACTGCACTTGAAGATTTTTGACAGTTGCCAGGTAATTAGATCAAAGATGTATATATGAACTTTGATGATATATAAAAGTGATTTTGGACCAAAAAAAAAAAAAGAAAGAAAAGAGATCAATGACATTGAGGGACAGACGAAACTAATTTGGGGCCAGCTTTTGGCTCCAAATGATAGCAAAATCAGAGGTGTCACCATTTTCATGAAATATATAAAAATTATCAAGAAATTTGAGACGATAAGTCAGTTGGTTGGTAAACGAAAGACTAAGAAAATGGATGATCTCTGATAGCAAGAGCCCAGGTGACCAGATGGAAGGAAAATAACACTGTAGCCAAATTTGGAGGACCCAAAGTAGGCCTCTCAGGGTGGGCTGGGTCCTCAGTTTAGAAAGTGCCCACGATAGATGTAGGAAAGAACCGTCGAAATCAAGACTAATGCCTCACCAATCAAAAGAGCCATTGCAACAAGTATTCCTGAGTAATTTGGAGACCAGGGGTCCTAAACACGTATCGACAGAGTCAAAGTAAGAGGAAATTCCTATGCTCCACATCATTAACAACCTGGCAAGAGCGAGAAGTAAAAGAAAAATCCTAAAAACGACCATACGGTTTTGTGCTTTGACTGTCTAGGCCAAAATGAATTTTGTTTTGACCTGAATAAGTGAGAAGTCAATAGGGACAATGCTTCCAATCAGTTTAGAAAGAAGATCAACTTAGGGCACCCGCTCCCTACCCCCTTGCTTTCAAAAATAAAAGGGTTAATAGCACTTTGCCCCCTTAAAGATATAGGATAGTCAAACTTTGCCCTTCTAACCTATAAATATATACATTTTGTCCCCTCTATGTGCCTTGTTTGACTTTGACCTATTTATATGAATTTTCTCTTCCTAAATTAACCTTATCTATTTTTAAACTAACTTTAGCTTTATGAGTTTGGATTAATTACTTTCATGATTTTTAAACGTTTTAATGAGTGTCACTTGAGTTCTTAATCTTCTGATTGTGTCTATTGAGTCCCCAAATTTTATAATAGAGTTTAATTGGCCCCTATACTAATTGATGACAAAATATCATTCTAATTATGTCATTTTATGTTTTTTTCTTCTCTCTTGTACTTTTTTTCATTTTTTATATTCATTTTTCTTTATTCCTCTGATTTCTCTTTCTAGCGCCATTTACATCCTCAAGAACTTTAGATTTGGAACTTCACAAGTGCCATTTCTCACAAGTTAATGGCCATGATTTAAAGTAGCATAATAGAAGACTAAGATGTGTACCAGTTGGACCAAATATGAATTGAAACAAATATAAAAAATAAGTTGATTTTAAAAGAAAAAGTGGTTACACTAAATGTTGTTAGAGGGAGAAATCGGAGGAATAAAACAAAATAAATATAAAGAAATGAAAGAAGTAGAAGAGAGAAAAAACATAAAATGACATAATTAGAAGGATAATTTTGTCATCAATTGGCATAGGGACCAATTAAACTCTATTATAAAAATTGGGAGACTTAATAGATACAATTAGAAGATTAGGTACTAAAGTGACACTCATGAAAAAATTTAAGGATCATCAAAGTAATTAACCCAAACTCATAAAGCTAAGTTAGTTTAGGAATAGGTAAGGTTAATTTGGGAAGAGAAAATTCATACAAATAAGTCAAAATCAAAGAAGATACATAGAGGGGGCAAAATGTATATATCCAAAGATTAAGGGGGCAAAGTATAACTATCCCATACTTTTAAGGGGCAAAGTGTTATTAACCCAAAATAAAATTCGAAGTGATATTACCATCATGGTGTCAAAGATCAGTGATAGCACTAATATCCATGACGATTGGAGTTATGGGCCCTGGGACGCTAATAATGTGGGGATCATATCTAGGAAAGCAAGGCCTTGAGGTAGGACAAGAAAAGTGATTTGAGGCTAGTACCTGGTCAATGGGATTAGGCACTTGAGAAGACTCAGCAATAGAAGAGGAATGTCTGGAAGTGATTGAGATTACGGGAGAAGAAAATCGAAAAAGAACTTGAAATTGTAAAAGGGATAAAACTTGGTGAAAATGGCGTGAAAAGATAGGAAGGGGATTTGATGAAGATAAACTAATCATCAACTTCCGTAAATAAATATTTTTGAGCTATATGATGAGGTACAAATGCATAAATTACCAAAAAATGAGACGATAATACTGATGATAATGATAATCAGTTAAAGGATGATCTTGGAAGTTTAATGACAATTGTGTATGGCTCCGTTTTTATGGCATTTTTTGGAGATTTTTGGAAATTTTTTTTTGAAATTTTGTTTGGTATGCAAAGTATTTTGGTCAAAAAAGTACAAAATTTTTTGATCAAATTTTTTTCACCAAATTTTCATTTAAAATTTTAAATGAACTTTAGAGTTTTTTTGTAATTATTCATAAAAACAAGCATGTTTGTGTTCAAAATTTGTTTAGAAAAATTGAAAAAAATGCAAGTAACAAAATGATATCCATTTTTGGTAGGTTTTTAGGTCGGACGATGTAGTGGACGACGAAGCGGACGTT
This sequence comes from Mitragyna speciosa, assembly GCA_024721245.1. NCBI lineage: Eukaryota > Viridiplantae > Streptophyta > Magnoliopsida > Gentianales > Rubiaceae > Mitragyna > Mitragyna speciosa. Next base: position 28,397,223 of record CM045557.1, read on the forward strand.
CACTTCTTTAAGCAAACATTCGCTAAGACACAAAAATATATTAGCAGATGACGAAGCGGACGTCCGTTTCTTTAAGTGAACGTTCGCTAAGACACAAAAATGCCTTACCGAACATCCGCTTCTTTAAGCGGATGTCTGCTAAGACACAAAAATGTCTTAGCGGACGTCCGCTTCTTTAAATCACTATTATGTCACATCAAAAAAAATTTTACATTCAAATACTTTTTCATATTTTTAAAAAGTTAACAAAAAATAATTCAAATAATTTTTTCAACTAATCTTTACAAAACACTCTAAATAATCATATCCAAACGGAGTTATTACTTCCTTAAAAAGATGCGATCAGCTGTCAGAAGGTTGCATGTGCAGTGAAATTTGAAATTCAAAACGTAACCAAATTAAAAGGCAGCTCAAGTTCCAAAATAGCAAATGAAGAGAAGTTAGGATTTTGTTCACAATGGTGTCTGGGGTATGACTAATTTGACTAATATATTGACTGCTCAGGCATACGTGTGAACAATCAAACAATTCATCGATTGTAGCCTTCGATGCATTATCTATGGAGGGCAAATGTTGGGGGTAAATGTAATTCAGTGGTTGATGCGCATGATCATTGAAATGTGTCAATTGGCAAGGACAGAAAGGGACCCCACAAAGAAAAGGCTATGGTGGTTAGAGACTTCGTGGTCACGTGTCCTAAGAAGAAAAGTGGGAATTACCTATAAAGCAACTAGTAGGCTACAAGGGAAAAGTGGGGTAGGCTACTCAAGGGAAAGAGACGCAAACTGTCTAGTAGAGCTTTTAACGAGCCGAATCGAGCCGAATACTCCTTGTTCAGATTCTGTTCATTTAATAAACGAACCGGCTCGGCTCGGCTCGATTATTAAACGAGTTAATATTTGTGTTCGAACTCGACTCGTCAAATAAAACATATGCTCAAAATCATATTCGATTCGGCTCGTTTAACATAAACAAACCGAGCTCGAATAAATTCGAATGGGCTCGGCTCGTTTAACACAACCAAATAGAGTTCGATCGAACTCGATTTTTACACTCGAACAAAGTTTGATTGAGCTCGAATATTTTTATTTTTAAAATAATGTGAAAAGACACTATTACCTATGTTCACGAATGCAAACGAGCGTTCGCAAATAGTATTCGAATTCATTCGTTTAATAAACGAACCCAAATTCTTATTCGAGTTCAGCTCGTTTGACTATTCAAACAAGCCAAATTCGAGCTTTCACGAGCCGAATCAACATGTGTTCGCGAGTAGCTCAGTTTATTAAAAGCTCTACTGCCCAGGGCATTGCTAGTACCGTTGGAGGGAAAGAGGTTGCCTATAAATACAAAAAAAAGGTTGGGAGAATAGGACAAGAGAAGAAATACTCCAAGACATGACAATGCATCTTAAATTTTAGAATTCCCTTTCATTTTCCTCTATCTCTTTTTCTCACATTCTTTTTTCTCTCTACTTCCTCGTCTATTCTCTCTCTTTCTCTTTCTATGTCTTTCTCTCTATCTTTTCTTCCTTATCTTTTTTTCTATTTCTCTCATCCTTTAATTTCCCAGCGATTCCATTTAGTATAGTAATTTAGATTTCTAGCTAACCCTAGCTTTCTAGTGATGCAATTTACATTTTTAGTCGATATAAATACGTTAAGGTGCAATTCGATTTCAATGTTGCACAGCTCTTGTTTGTTAGTTATAGTCAGTAGTTAAAAGCTTGAATTATTAAGTTCTTATAGTTGTCCAAGGCAAGATAGACAAAAGTCGATCTAGAAGTTAGAACTAATCAGCGTATCAATACATCATTTTAACCATTCAATATCACATTCTCGGTGAGAACTGAGTGGCACGTCTGCACATACCAACGATCAAACTGCTGAATAGAGAGATTGTTCCACTACCGATTTTGTGCGTGAATATATGGTATAGGTGGCTAGAATGCAAAAAAATGTATCTAATGATCAAAAAGGAAAAGGCAATAAAGAAAATTCTGTTGTAAATCTGAGTACAAAGAGCAATAGCTCTGAGGGAGAATTACCCAATATTGAAGTGCAAAGGAAAGATAAGAGCAAGTTTGAATGAAGAAAACCCTATTGAAGAAGAGAAGATAACTAAAATGTAGGACCAACTATTGAGATTGTACTGCAATAGTTCAAAGTAGAAGTATGGTCAATTCCCTTGATGTTTTAGCTGTGGAGGAACCTACTCAGCTTGAAGGAGAGGCAGTTAAATAGGCAATTATGCTGTTGCACTCAAAGAAAATTCCTAGACATGCTTTTTTATTGTGGCTTGCTTGTAAGAGGAGATCAGCAACTAAAGACAGATTGAGTAAGTAGCGTTCTTTTTTTTCTTTTTTTTTTTGAGGAAAGAGTAAATAGAGAGTTAAAAAGAGAATTGGCGTATGTTATTATGCATTACTACTATTACTATTACCTGTTTAGACTAGACCTTGTAGCCTAGTAATTTTATCCAATGTGGGCTGTAAATTTTTCAGTTTTCCATAAGGGTTCGTTTGGTTCATGAATAGGATGAGACAAGATGACTCAACCCAGGATCTATAATCCTGGGATGAGTTATCCTCGGATTGACAATTCTTTCAATCCAATGTTTGGTTGGTACTAGATTTGATGGGATTCCTTAGGCAATAGTCACATCCTGTGTTTAGTTGAAAATTAAATTATTATTTTATTGGCTAAAATATCATATATTTATATAATTATTTTTACTAGGCAATCCAACACATAGTCAAATAATATTATAAGAATTATAATATCATAAAATATAAAAATAAAAATCAGATGAATTACTATTTTTATTTGATAATTCAAAAAATAATGTTCAAATGGTATTAAATGAATCATCATATCAATAAAACAAACATAATAATTAAATATATTACTACATTGACTAAGAATTTGAAATAAGCAATGAAATTACAATTTGAAACTTTTGCATCTACTCTTTTTAAAAAAAAAATTAGAAGAAACATAAAATAATTGGAAACATAAAATAATAATATGAACAAAATTAAAAACGTAATACAATTTACAAAACAATTGTTGAACGAAAAATATTATATTGTATCTTTTATAGAAGAAAGTCCTAGAGAGGATTTAGGAAGATAGTATATTAATCTTGATTATTATAAGATGTGTCTATAATTAAATTAGTATAAATTATTGTTATGCCACACACACCATCATCCCAGGATAATTAATACCAACCCCTCCATGGGATTATTTTATCCCATGTTTATGGAATTAAGTTAGTTAAGTGGGATAAGTAATACTATGTTAAAAAACCAATCAAACATGAGATGACATGGGATTAGTTATCCAATCCCATGTCATCCCATGAACCAAACGTACCCTAAATGAATTAATTTATACAAAACAGGAATACAAATCCAATCTACGCATCACTACATCACTAGACACTTAACATTTTTCATTACCTTGCTGTCACGCTGATTGAGCTATAGCCCTAAACAGTAGGGCACGGGATCTGAAAACTGCCAAGAACTCGGAATACATGATTAATTAATTAATAGTATCTATCTTAATGTTTGTTATCGTCTGATTTAATTAAGTAATACTAGCTCAGTTTAGATATCATTATTTGAGAATTATTTAAAAATAATTTTAAATTTTTTTTTCAAGTACTTTTTGTTGACTTTTTTGAAAAGGTCAAAAGTTGGTCAATTTTTATTGACTTTTGTTGAAACGGAGGGAAGTGTTTGAATTTTTGCGACCGATGCCAGTGCTCATTATGGAGTTCAAAATGTTTGTTGCAATTTTTTGGATTTTTTTAGAACAAAATTTGTTGAAAAAATGTTATGTTTTGTGAATAATTGTGTAAAGCGTGAAACAAGTTGTTAAAAAGTTTTCAACATTTCAAATAAGTTTTTTAAAAAAAATTCAAAATTCAAAATTCAAAAAATGAGAGGAAAATTTTTTTACTTTTATTGAAAAAATTCTTAAATAATTTTCACATATCCAAAAACATTTGAAAAAAATTCAAATAATTCTCAAATAATTATCCTATAATCATATCCAAGCGTAACCACTATTATTATAATTTAATGCTACTAGTCCTGGTTTGATTTGTGTTTTTAAAAATTCAAACGTGATGATGAATCATGGCTCTATGGTGACAACACAACTTTCCTCTCTGGACTTCCCCACCCCGTCGAACGGTTTTTGATTGTTTTATTTTGACATAAAGCCCAACAGATAAGCTCTAATTTCCTCAAACAATGGCTAACACTGGATCTAAGTTAGTATACACAAGAAAATACTACTCTAACTAGTACTGCATAGTACAGTAGTAGTCTCAACAGCGTATACAGCTTTTAGATACGCTTTTAGAGTATAAATTGATAGGAAAAGTACTGATGTATTGGAAATTAAAAAACTCGTGGTAAGAAAGAATGCAGTATATTGGCACTTTTATAATGCACAGAATAAATTTGCAAAGAACTAGTAAATCTTTGACTACTCACGTGGGTTCACCTATTTGCAGTATATAGGCCCACTCTCTTTGTTTTCATTCAATCATTGACTCTTTGTATAGTGTAAAATTGATTCAGTTTTGTATTATAGCCAAATTTGATATAATATATGTTATAAGTTAAAAATACGTAAAAGGTTATTAGAAAACATATGTAAAGAATATTTTAAAATTAGATTTAAAGAATCATCATGTCTAAACAAACTTTAAAACACACAATCTAAATTGCATGTGCGTTGAAATTTGGCAAAATTAGGTAGAAAGATATAGATTTGGCCATACTAAAAAAGTATAAATTCTTAATTTCAATCCGTGACGTACTCATAAGTTGATAAACAACGAGGATGAAAAATTAGTAATTAAACTATTCACGGGAGGCTGCCTAGGAAGAAGAAAGTGAAGAAACAAATAGAATTCAAATTCTTATGGTGAAATTAGATTGGATGGAGAATAAATTTTTGGAAGAAATATGAATCGAGAATAATTATAGTTAAATAGAAAAAGGAAATGACAAATTAAAAATTGTATATGTCGTCTGCGATTTTCTCCCGCTGCTTTGGCTTGAAGGTTTAAAGCAACAGCTTGCCAGTCAATTTAGGCAGAATTTTCGTCGGTTAACAAAAAAAAAAAAAAAAAAAAGTGCAGAGTTGACTTGGAGTCAAGCAATACGTCCACAAATAATTAATGCCGGCCAGTATGGCTGGTAATTATATTAAAGTGACAATGACCATTGACCTTTTTGAACAAATTTTAAGCCTGAACGACACTCAAAATACGCTGTTAATTTTGATAAATATTAGTAGTTTGCATCAAATGTTGAATTTCATCTTGAATCCTCAAAGTAATTAGATCATCAAACTAGAATGTGAAGACAAATGCAACATGATCGTATCTATGACTTTAGTCAATCTATTTTGTGGACAAAAAAAGAAATGCTTTAGCATTCTAATGCCAATAATAAGTTTTGTAATCCAATGGTAAATTTGATCATTGAAATGAAGTAAATTTGAGACAAGCGTCAGAAAAATCTTACGCGATTGCTCGGGGCAAAAGACTACTCTGTAATTGCTGCCTCCAGGACAAGTAAATGTGCTAGTCTGGTCATCCTTGGGGTAACTGTAAGCATCTGGGCACCAATCCTTAAAAAGCTTGGAATAGTTCGTAGGTCCACAGTTGTTGCCGGATGTACAACAGTATTTATCAGTTTTGAAAACAGTACAAGGATCGTTGCATCCACCGGGAACTCGAAGCTCATCTGGGCACTGCCTGTTTATGTCGACAGAGCACACGATGCCGCCGGTGCAGCTATCAGATGGACGACTGAATTTCACTGGAACATTGAAGCCTTCAACAAGGGAAATGTCAAGAAAGTCAAGGTTGTTGAATTGGCCCAGTGCAAATTCTGCCAAAGTAATAGGGGGTGCACCGTAGCCTCTGCACTCAAGAACTCCATTGCAGTCACCGGTTTGACAGCTGCCGCGGCCGTTGGTGTTGAAGGTACAGTTGGTTCTAGCCCAAATACGACCTCCGGCTGTAGCGTTTGCCACGTCGAGGATCCATGTTTCGTTACTGTATAGCTTCCGGCCTCCACCGGGTACGGCTGCTGCCCAGACTGTGTAGGGACAAGTTGTTTTGGATTTCAAAAGTGGCCGCATGAGTAGAAGTGGAGAGGAGGGTAATCATTAGAATAGTAAAATTGAAGAAAGATATGAAGGTTTTCATGGTTATAACTTCTGACGATGGAGCAGAGTTTTTTTTCCATCATTTATCAACTAATTTATTAACTATGTACAGGTACTACCTTTTGATAGGAATTGAATTTTCTTGATTTTCCATTTAGGGAGATAAAGAGGATGGCACATGAATTTGCCCAACGAATAACGTTTATGGACTAGATTGATTGACCAAAGAAAAGTCATCATGTAACATCAAAAGACCAAAAAGAGAAAGAAGAAGAAGAAAGAAGAAAGAAGGGCCAAAAAAAAAAAAAAAAAAAAGAGAAAAGTCTTTTTATTTTATTTTTTTCATTTTTGGTGAACAGATATTCATTCCTACCTACGCCCATTCTGGAAGTTTTATGGATCTTAAATTCCATTAAAGCTGTTCGTTCCAATGCCTATACTAAAATGAAGCATTTTATTGATTTTCAATCCAAAGCCCATACTAATAGTTTTATGGATCTCAACTACTAGTTATTAAACCCATAGATTTAGTCCACCCAAAAAGTGCGTAGTTCTACGCAGCCATCGAGACTTGCTGGACTTTTAGGTCCAGCAACTGACCAATAGTGCCATTAGTTATTGTCCCGTGGTAGAAGACTGGCTTAAACTTTATTGGACCGGGTTTGGATGTGCGAATAACAGCAAACGGAACTAGATGAAACTGAACATCAAGCCCAGTCACTGCATTCAAAACTGAAACTAGACGAGTAGATTTTGTTTTTTCCTCTTCTCTTTTAACTCGTAGCCGGAATACTATCAATTTTCTTTCCATGGAAACCAATTTAAAATATTGGTACTTTCTATATCCTTTTTTTTAATTGTTTATTTTCAATAGCTACGATTTAACCTTTTGTCTTTTTTCCTTTTTGAGATTCGTAACTAAGACATTAGACTTAATAAAAATAAACTACTAATTAGAAAGAAATAAACAACAATAAACAAAAGGTGATTAGAGTGGTGGATTTATATCATGAACCTTCAATAACTAATTAAAATTATTCACTTTGTCTCAATTCAAAGTGTCCATATGAACTTAACATTGCACTTGCACATCACTACATGTGCTACGTGCAACAAATTATTTTACCACATATATATGACTGCTTAACTAGAAGTCTCACACGACTTCTTTTTATTTTTGAGGATCTCTGGTCTCTTCTGCTCTAAGGGCAGAAGACAACCCTGTAGTTGGTGCCTGCTGGGCAAGTGAATGTGCTAGTCTGGTCATCTTTCGGGTAGCTGTATGCATCCGGGCACCTATCCTTGAAGAACTTGGAATAGTCCGTCGCGGTGCAGCTGCCGGAGTTACAGCAGTACTGATCAGTCTTGAAAACGGTGCATGGATTGTTGCAACCACCTGGAGCTCGAAGCACATCTGGGCACTGCCCATTTATGTCGGCGGTGCACTTGAGGCCGCGGGTGCAGCCATTGGACGTGGGACTAAAGTCCATTGGCACGTTGAAGCCATCAACAAGGGAAATGTCAAAGAAGTCCAGGTTGCTTAAATTGGTTCAATGCAAATTCCGCTAGAGTATTAGGTGGTGTACCGTAGGCTGTGCACTGAAGAACTCCACCGCAGTCACCGGTTTGGCAACTGCCACGGCCGCTGCCATCGAAGTTACAGTTGGTTCTAGCCCATATACGAGCTCCGGCTGTGCCGGCTGGCACGTTAATGTTCCATGTCTGGCCATTGTCTAGCCTCTGGCCTCCACCCACGGGCACGGCCTGCTGCCCATACTGTGTAGGGACAATTGTTTCGGACTTCGAAAGTGGCTGCATGGGTGGAGGTGGAGAGGAGGGCAATGATGAGAAAGATAGAAATGCTGAAAGAATTGAATGTTTTCATGGTTAAAGCAATAATGAAGAGAGTTATTTTTTACTTTTTTTAAGCAAGCACTAAAGAGAGTTGTGCTTGTATGGATGAGCTAGTTGAGAATGGGATCGATATTTATAGACTAATGGGAGTACCTGTAGAGGAAACTTTTATTCTAGGCACTGACTTCTGTAAACAATAAAGTCTGTGGACTGGCACTTTCCATGGAATGGAGGGATAAGGTGTTTAATTTAATGTCGTTGGAAAATTTTGAAATTCCATACATTGTGAAATTTGAATAAGAAGTCGTCGTGGTTAATTAGTCAAGCCAGACACTTCTTAGCAGCCACAATTTTTTTAGTTATGATCAGCTCGGATTGGTTGCTATAAAATAGATAATAAAAATAGTGTGATAATGTGTTTGAAGCTTTTTTTTTAGCTGGAACTTGATAAAAATACATAATTGCATAACTTGCTTCGCAATTTACACCACTTACTATCAACTCTACACAATCGGTCAGATTCATTATTTATACAAATCACGAGTCACCATTCAAATGCTTATGATATATGTTCCGTATGGCAAAAAAAAATTTTGTTCATTTGTTGTGCGAAAAAAATTTATTATATTGTTATACAGCTTATGAGTCACCATTTTACTCTACCAATGTGTGAAAGAGATATGGGACAAAAAATTTCTAGAGCGCACCCTTCCCTTGTTCTTAGTCTTCCTTTATTGATTAAGATGTGGGATATAAAATTCAATTAAAAACGAATCTATCTAATTTTTTCCTTTATTTACTTGAGTTTGGGTGTTCTAGTTTTCTACTTATTATTTATGCTAGCTTTTCTACTTATAATATTAATATGCCAGCTCTTGTCTTTGTTGGTATAGTTGTTAAACTTAAAATCTTTAATAACTTTAGATTTTTTTTTGTTTAGTGCAGAAAAAGTAATAATATACTTGTGAGTACCTGAAGCCTTGGAAAATATCAGCTTAATTGGTTTTAATGGTCCTTTCTAGCTATATGAGGTAATAGACCATATAAAGGATGAAAAAGTCCAATTTGGAATTATTCCAAGTATCCACTGACGAAAATCCTACTCTAAGATATGAATTGTTAAATATTTTTTGGAATTAGCTGGCAAGTTAAATATTTTTGTAGAGTCCAGTATTCATTGTTAAGTATCTCTTTCTTGAACATATTGAATACTTGAATAAAGAGTGACTTTTATTGAAATAGCTATTTGTCGGTCTTATATTACTATTCACTCTGCCAATGTATGAACGCGAGAATAAAACCATCTTCACTTTTCAGATGTTATTTTCATCTCTTATTTTAGAGCCATCTCATTTTCTGCTATTGGAATAAGCAGTTAGACAAGATTAATAAATATCACAAAAGAAATGTTAACATTGCAAACAGGAAGAGTAAACTAGTATATTTATCTTTCATGCCGCCCATGTGAATTTTAGTGTCTCTGTTTGAGGAAAACCCTCTTTTTTATTGCAAAGTGTTTAAACGCAATCCATTTATGTTTTTTTTTTCCTTGCAATGTCATGCACAAAAACAATTGCTAGAGTACATTCTTCCCTTGTTCAAAGTCTTCCTTTCTTGATTAAGATATGGCATAAAAAATTTAATTAAAAACGAATCTATCTAGTTTCTTCCTTGATTTACTTGAGTTTGTATGTGCTAGTTTTCTAAATATAATATGGTAGGGTTGTTAGACTTAAAATATTTAATTTATTTTTTGGGCTTGAAAAATATAAGAAGGTACTTGAAAGCCTTGGAAAATATCACACAGTTTTAAATATCAACTTAATTGTTTTAACTTTCACGGTACTTTCTAGCTAGCTAGATCAGGAAATAGATCATAAAAAGGCTGGAAAAGTCCAATTTGGAAATTGTTCCAAGTATCAACTAAGGAAAACCCTATTCCAAGAATTATTGCAAGTATCAATTGAGGACAACCCTATTCTAATTTCTAATCTAGGGGATACATAATTAATGAGATAAGGGTGAGGCGTAATATTTGAACAAGCATAATAGTTGAATGTTGCAATTGCCGGTCACCCGTGGAATACGGACTGATTGATGAAAGAGTTCCAAATTATAAAAATAACGATTCGATAATTATCTTCTCTGGACTGCTATTGATGAATGGATGGCTTCTATAATTCTATCCCTCTTTTATTCTTCATCGAGAATATGTCAATGTCCCTTGTTTTCTTTTCTTTTTTTTTATTTGTGGTTTAAGTATCAATAAAATTAACAGCATAAATGAAGCAGAAACTAAAACAAAATTTAGTTATAACACCAAATAAATATGACTTTGAGACCTTTCAAACAAAATTTGCTTATAACCTTGCATATTGTAATATCACGTTATAAATGCCTAGTCCCCAGGGCCAACCCCAACATCACCCCCCCCCCCCCCAAAAAAAAAAGGACCCAAAAAAATAAATAAATAAAACAACAAAAAGAAGAAGAAGAAGAAATAAGAAGGACAATAAAAAGGGGACACGTGGAATGATATTTCCTGGTGGAAGTCCAATGGTTTGGCCAAATTAGGTCCAGAGATTCTGAATTTAGCCATATTATTATTGGATTGTATTTTGTTATTGTCTGATTCGGAATACACTTATCATGAAAAAAAAAAAAAAATACAAGGTTGGCACGTCAGTTGATAAGTTTAGTGGCTATGGAAGGTGCAGCAAAAAGAAGAAAATCTAGAAACAACCAAAACAAATTTTAATGGTGAAAAATTATACTGGAAAGAATTGGCAACAGTTTGGAAGAAAGATATTTTCAGACTGAAGAAAAATCGCACTTAGCATTTCTAGATAATGCAAAGTCCTGGAACATGTATACGTTTTCTACACGCTGCTTCCTCTTGAAAGTAACAGCTTTCTTAGTTTGTCACACCAAGTAGAATTTTCTTTGATAGATCATATATGATTGTGGCAACGTGGTATGTGAAAACTCTTCGGATTTTTTAACAGGGAGTCAAGCCAAAAGTCCATAACTAGTTTGTTCCACAAACACTAGATTGAATCGCCGGCACTTGGAAAAATTTTATATCGTAAACTACTTTTCAAAGTACTCCTGTTATGAACATATGTAAAAGCAAATTTTTTCCAGAAGAATTGAAGTAAAAAATATGAAATTTTAACTTTCTTTTGGTTTAATTCTAAAGTTGGTAGTTACAAATGAGATTTTGCAACAATATTTGCTTTTCTTTGGACAGCTAAAATAAAGAAACGGCTATAATTTCACATTACATGTCTATAATTTCACATTACATGTTTAATGAACTTCAAATTGATCAGTCTCGACAAATATGAGACGGAGTTGAATGAGGGAACACTTAAGAGATGTCTGAATAATGATTATCCCAAATATTATAGTAGGAATATTTTGCCACATTGACATATCAAGATTAGAGATGTGAAGCACAATTTATGTATACTTTGTGGATAACATATACATACATACATACATATATATATATATATATATATATATATATTTCATTTTAAAACTCTTGTTGCCTATTAGTCTTTTAGTGTCAATTTCAGATGAGTTTCATTCAAGAGATTCAGATCTAGGGAGATCTATCGCCTGTCGGGAAGAACCCTTGTCGCTTACTTGCTCGTTTTTTACTCGTGATTGGACCTTAAAATACATGACATGATATTTGTATAAACTCGGATATTCCTAAAAATCAGACACAAAATAGTTTACAAGAACATAACCGGCCTACTAAGCTACACCATTACAGCAAGGTAGAAATTGATTGCAATCATATTTATCTCTGAGCAATTTACAAGATTAAATGTTAATGACCCAAGTAATAACCAATATTACTCCAATTAGTATGGGGGCCAAATTAATGGAGCATTCAACACTCTTAAAGAAACGTGTGGAAAAGAAATAATAAAAAAGAAAAGCAGGCCCATCTGAATGTCTTACTTTCTAATTCGTCTCGAATTCTAAAGTCCAATTTTCTAAGATCAAAATAACAGACTGGATTATTTTCCTCTTCCTTAAACTTGACTTCTATGCGTTTACTACTCTCTGGAATTCTAAAGATCACTTAAAAATATTTTCAAAAAAAAAAAAAAAAGATCAGTTAAAATTAAGACACGCAACTTAGAAGTAAGAAAATGCAGACTCTAAAGAAATGCTTAAAAAAATTAAACACAAAAAATAAAGAGATGACTGGAATATAGTGGATATTTCGTTAATATCAATTAATTATTTCTTCTCTTTGTACCTCTTCACAATATTTATTTGAATTTAACATTGCATTTGCACATCATTAAATGTGTTAGGTGCACCATATTGATCTTTGCAACAAGTCTTATAAAGCTTTTATTAAAGATCTCAAATTTTGCTCTAATTTCTAAGGGCAAAATACAACCCTGTAGTTGGTGCCTCCAGGACATAGAAGTGTGCTAGTAGTCTGGGGACCTCCCGAGTTCAGGTATGCTTCTGGGCACCTTTGCGTGAAGAACCTGGAATAGTTGGTTGGCGGACACGGGCCGGAGAAACAACAGTACTCATTAGTCTTGAACACTGTACAAGGATTATTACAACCCCCGGGTGCTCGAAGCTCATTCGGGCACTGTCCATTGATATCACCGGTGCACCTGGTGCTGCGGGTGCAGTTATTGGATGTAGGACTGAATTCGACTGGCACATTGAATCCATTAACAAGAGAAATGTCGAAGAAGTCTTGGTTATTAAATTGACTTAGTGCATATTCTACTAGGGTGTTAGGTGGTGCACCATAGCCGCCAGTGCACTGAAGAACTCCATTGCAGTCACCTGTAAGACAGCTACCGCGGCCATTGGCATCGAAGCTGCAGTTGGTTCTAGCCCACATGTGGCCAACTGTGTTGGCTGCCACGTTGACGGTCCATGTTTGGCCGGTGTCAAGCCTCTGGCCGCCACCGGGTACGGCTGCAGCCCAGATTGTGTAGGTACACTTGTTTTGAATATCGAAAGTGGCTGCGTGGGAGAAGGTAAAGGCGAGAGTTAGAACGGTCGAAATTAAGAGAAAATTGTGGGTTTTCATGGGTATCGAATTGAGAGTTTTCTTAATTTGCTTCTATGGTGCTAAAGATAATGGAATATGACTATTGGAGTCGGTACACAATCATATATAGAGTAGCGTGAGCATGGGAAATTTGAAATTCTATCCTAGTTAAAGAGGGTTGCCAAGTAGATTGATTAGCTTGATTGACTAAAGAAAAGTCATGGTTAACAAGGCGGTTATTGAATAGTATTATGGTGATACAGCAACATCACCTAATCCGATAAAAAAAAAAGATAATTTTTTATGAGAAATTAATAAAATTTTTAATAATTTAGCGACTTTCAAAGAAAAACTTGTTTTTTTTGGTTGATTCGCAGAATTTTACGATATTACTTAAATGTTGCATTGCATGATTTGGTGCTTGTGATAGTTTTAACAATCAATAGTGATGGTGAGATCTAATTTTAGTTTGCATAACACTATTTGTGGGTCACAAACTTCCAATTGGCGAGCTGTACAAACCTTTGTGTAAGTTCGACCCATACAATTATAATTGTTTGAAAATAATTATCCATTTCTTGGAGATTTGTATGTATCGATTAAGATTGACATTCTCTTTTGAAATAATTTAGGGATTTGAGTTGTATTTATCGACTATAGAATTTTTTAAAAAAGGAACACGTAAGTAATATGAAAATGTTTATCTTAACGTGTAAAGCTTAATTCCTTAAAAATGATAACAAAAACAATCACACCATGATGCATAAGCCCATGTTAAAAGTTGTATAGATCTAAAGTGTTTAACAAGCCAGAAGACTGAAATGGAAAATAATGCAGCTTGACAGTCAAAGTTGGGAGATTCTTAGGTGGATGAGGTACATGGCTTCATCTGTGGACCTTGTAATCTAAAAAAGTACCATATAAATATAATAATGCATACTGATGTAAGAAATTGATATAAAGATATTTATATGATTTTATTTTAAACTACAAATGCACAAGTTGAGACATGAACTAGGGCTATGGAAGAATTTTTCATCAAGATAAGTGACAAATTTTACAAAAACTATTAAAAGTTTAATTAAAAATAATAATAAATCTTGCCCAGCAGAGTAGTAAATTTTATAACATGTCACTACAATATTGTCTAATGGAGTTTAGCCGTCGGGACGGACTTTCATGCCCATATGATATGCGAGCACTACCAACAATTACACGCAAACTCTAGACAGGTCTAAATATGGGATTGGAATAACCGAAAACATGCTTAGGCAGTAGATTTTGATTTTATTATATGATCCAGGTGCAGAGCAGAGTTCTGCTTATCTTTTCTTGTTGTAAGGTCCAAAACCTAAAATAGAAAGAGAATTTAAATTTTTGAATGTCTTTTTCTCAATAAGAATTGTCATATTTCTGCAGAAGTCAATGTTGATGGATTTGTACATTTAATTTACACATGAGCAAGAATTTTAAGTGATACTCTTGATAGTTTATAAGATATGAGAAATAATGAATTTCATGCTTTGTAATTTGATCACAGTTAGGTGTGAACTGGTTAGGGCTTGTTTTCAATAATTTTTTATCTTCATGAAAATTAATTTAAAAAAAGTTTAAAATCAGTTGCTCCTGATTTAGTTTAAAAAAAATCTAAAAATATTATTAAAAAAAAGTTGAGAACATTAAAAAATAAATTTTTAAAAATTAGAAACTAAAATCAGGTTAAAAAAAAAGTTATTGAGCATAGGACTTTAATATTAGTAGGCCTTTAATATTAGCAGGGAAGATGAGTAGAAGAATCTACATGGAAGATAAATTGTACTGAGGATATATATAATATTGCAAAGTGGACGATTTCCTGACGCTGCTTCCACTTGAAAGCAACTGCTTTCCTCTGTCATTGCTTAAGAATTTTCCTTGACGACAATCTGTGGATTTGACCCGTCCTTAAATAATTGTTACGAGTTTAATTATTGGTATTGTCTTTAGCCAATGGAAGAGTTGTAAACTATTCACTTGGTTCTGCATTGGATGTCATTTATCTCTCTAACCGGTCTCAAAATAATGTTAAGTTTTTTAAATGAAAGTTTTAACTTCTACAATATTCTCCCTGTTTTAATATTTTGTACACTGCAAATATAAGTGAACTCACTGTTTTCTCACTATTTGCTTTACATTTCAATAAATAATACGGTAAATTACACAATTTTTCATTAATTAATTAAACTACTAAAGGTAACTCTCCCTCCGTTGATACTTGTGTTGATTAAACTGAGACATTCAATATAAAATAAATTGAGTAATATATTAGAATTTTCTTACTTCGAACTTTTATAAGTTTACAACTCTCCAAGAGCACTTGAGCTAAGACATTGAACTATTCGCTTTTTATTAACAAGTGTTTGGTTATAATTTTTTTTAAGAAAATCATTTTTCAAATATGTTTTTAATTACATTTTTATCTCATATATACACACCTACCAAAAAATACTGCAATAGCATTTTTTTTAAGAAACAATCTTTTAAAGAACTTCATCCATACAAAGTTTAGGACTTTCAAGAAGGGAAAAAAAATACCAATATGAAAGAAATAAACGAACATTAAACATGTGAGATTGTGAGTAGGGTAATCGATGCCATGAACATTAAACTATTTATTTTATTTCATAACGTTTATTTGAACATAAGATCGCATTTGCACAACACTACATGTGCCATATGCAGCAAATTATTACAGTTACATATTTGACTCTTTAACAAGCCTCAGAAAAGTACTTATTATGCCGCTCTGGTTTTGCTCTCAAGGGCAAAATACAACCCTATAGTTGGTTCCTGCAGGGCAAGTAAATGTGCTGGTTTGGTCATCTTTCGGGTAGCTGTATGCATCTGGGCATCTAGTCTTGAAGAACCTGGAATAATCTGTAGGCGCGCAGCTGCCGGAGTTGCAACAATACTGATCAGTCTTGAAAACAGTGCATGGATTGTTGCAACCGCCGGGTGCACGAAGCGCATCCGGGCACTGTCCGTTAATGTCCGCAATGCACCTGATTCCTCGGCTGCAGCCATTGGATGTAGGGCTAAATTCCATTGGCACATTAAAGCCATCGACAAGGGAAATGTCAAAGAAGTCTTGGTTACTGAATTGGTTCAATCCAAATTCTGCGAGAGTGTTAGGTGGTGCGCCATAGGCTGTGCACTGGAGGACTCCGTTACAATCACCCGTTTGACAGTGGCCGCGGCCGCTGCCATCAAAGTTGCAGTTGGTTCTGCCCCAAACACGACCTCCAGTTGTGCCGGCTGGTACGTTGATGGTCCATGTTTGGCCACGGTCTAGCCTTCGTCCACCACCTGGTACTGCTGCTGCCCATACTGTGTAGGGGCAGTTGTTTCTAATATCGAAAGTGGCTGCATGGATGGTTGTGGAGAGAATGGGAATGATCAGAAAAACACAAAAGATGTTGAAGGTTTTCATGGTTGTGAAACGGAGAGATCTGTTATGCTTTTTTTAAGTGAAGAGAGTGGGTTACGAGAGCTTCTATTTATAGTGTAGTGAACACAGAAAGGAATAGATTTGTGTTTAAGTGTTCAATTTGCTTTGGAAGTTTGAAAATTCTACTCTACAGGATATAGATGGTGATTTGGATAGATTGATTAAGAAGAAGTCTTTTTCATGTTTTAACAAGGCAACACTTGTAAAGATTGAAAACATTATCTTTTTCCTGGACCCTTCTTCTTTTTTGATGTAATTCTTTTAAGAAGGTAACTCTTTTCTGTATGATCATACCCTGTCATGTATTTAATCTGTAAAACAAAAAATTCACTTACAAAAAACACCTTTTTTTTATTTCTTTTTATCTAAATCCTCCTTTCTTGATTAGTAGATGATATTAGAGTAACGCTTTATTTGATTAAAGGAAAAGTTATTAAGGTGAAGTGAAGGAAATTAAGGTGAAGAGAAAGAATATCAATCTTTTTATGCATGTCTTTTTAATAAAAAAATATCTAGAGATAATAGGTAGCTAGTGGCAATTATTGAAAATTTTGTGTGTAACGAACAATTTTCTTCCAAAATCTTGCAAATTGTATAGGGCGCAAAATGAACGGAAGTGAGTGACAGTACTGAAAATTTTTTCTAACTTCCCTCCTAAACAAATACAAAGGGAAAATTAACCAACTTTTCTTTACTTCTCCACACTTTTCCTTGCAAATAAACACTATCTTGGTCTTCTAATTACTTCATTGATTACTTTGATGCTGGTTTTAGTTGCTAATTAGAGTCCATTACTTTCTCTATCATAGAAAAAAATCATCACTAGAATTAAAATCATCGAGTAACATTTTCTTCAAACTCATACCCTTATTTTATTCTTTTTGATATGAGGACACATAAAATATACTTGAATTTAATCGCAGCCAGGCCTACCCAAAATTCAATTAATGGCGGACTTGGAAAGGATATTAAGGTAATGGAGAACTTTGGAAATAACTTCCATAGCTAACATGATCGGGATGTATACCATAAAAAGTGTGGAAAAGTCTAGCTAGGAACCATTATAAGTTCAAATGTGGTAAACCTTTCCAGCTTAGTGGATCCATGGACTTTCTGGGATAAGCCATTGCAGTTGAAATTTTGGAATTGTTGATGACTGTGTAATGAGAATCTTGGAAACAGTCTAAAATGAGGATAAAATTAACCAAACTTTGGACTTTAATTTATTGAGGGTCCTTGTTTTTTGAGAATGAAGTAGAATAATTGACGTGCCTGTTTTGATAAAATCATTATATCAAGTTTCTATGTGGAAACTAAAACAATGTGGAATAATGATTTATAGATTCCACTTCAATTGATATGTGTATGAGTTATAACACTCCTATTTTTCATGCAAAAATAGCAAGCTCAAATAATAAGGATTTTTTGTGGTCTAAAAATTAAAAATGGGGTGTATAAATAATTTATCTATGTTTGTTTTTGTTTCCTGGGATTATCTCTTTGTTTGTTTATTTCCTGGTTTAAAAATTTAAAAGGGAGTGTATAAATCGTTTTCCCTGTGTTTATTATTATTTTTCCCTTTAATGATGACAATTAAAATATCAAGACAGAATGAGAAGACACTAAAACATAAGCACTGACAAGAACTGAGTTTGAAACTTTCACACAATAAGAATAAATTTCTGCAAAAATAAAGATGCCAAGATTCTGAAGTCTGCCTATTTGCTCGTTGTTTAATGAAACTTTCGTGTAGAAATGAATTAAAGAGTAAAAGTTTGTTTAAAAAACTTTATTTACACAAAAAAAAAGGCTTTGATTTAGGTCACGCGCGTACAAAAGAAAACTCCTAATGGGGCATCAATCAATACCAATTTCAGAAAGAAAAACATTCTGAAAAATGGCAAGTATTTTGATTGAAAAGAAGCATTGGAGGGAGAATAATTAATCAGAGAAAATCCTAAAAGTGTAATAAAAAATTTTAAATTATTCCACAAAAGAATGATTTTAGAGCGAGTTTCTGAACCAAAATTGTTCGTAGACTAAGAATAATTTTGAATATCTTTTCCTCGATAAGAATTGTCATATTTCTGTAAAAGCCAATGATGAGAGGTTTATGTAAGGTAGTTTATATATGTATTAAGAATTTAAATGATACTATGAGAAATAATAAATTTCGTGCTTTGTAATTTGGTCGGTTTAGGTGTAAACTGGTTAGCAGTATTAGTTTTAGTAAGGAAGATGAGAAGAAGAATTTACAGCGAATAGAAATTGTACTGAGAATATATGATATTGCAAATTAAGTGTACGATTTCCTGACGCTGCTTCACCTTGAAAGCAACTGCTTTATTTAGTTATTAGCTTAGAATTTTCCATGATCAAAATCTGGGGATTTACGTTTCATGAAAAATTTGTTGCGAGATTACCGGTATTGTCTATGGTCAATTCGTAGAATTGTAAACTATTCCCTCCATTCCAATTGGATGTTATTTATCTCTTTAATCCATTTCAAAATAATTTAAGTTTTTTTTAAATGAATGTTTTAACCTCTAAACTATTCTTTCCGAAATTTCAATATTTTCACAGTGTAATTCACTATTTCCCTCACATTTCAATTAACTAATACGGTGGATTATATAATTTTCCTTTAACTAATAACCTATAAAAATTAACTCTCCTTCCCTTAATACTCGTGCCAAATTAAACTAAGATATTCAAGTTAAAATAGATTGAATAAGATATTGAACTTTTCTCACTTTAAAATGTTATAAGTTTACAACCCCACATGAGCATTTGAGGCAAGAAATTAAATTATTTACTTTTTATTAACATGCGTTTGGTTATCATTTTTTTTCAAAAATCATTTTTCAGTCATGTTTTATAATTTACTTTTTATTTCATAAACACATATATATCCTTTAAAAAACTTCATCCATACTAATCTTAAAACATTCAAGTAGAGAAATAAAATACGAATATGAAAGAAATAAATGAACATTAAAAATGTGAGATTTGAGTGGGTAATCGATGCCATGAACATTCAACTATTTTATTTTATTTCATAACGTTTATTTGAACATGCGATCGCATTTGCACGTCACTACATGTGCCATATGCAGCAAATTATTATAGTACCATATTTGACTCTATAACAAGCCTTCGAAAAAGTACTTGTTAAGGAGTTCTGGTTTTGCTCTAAGGGCAAAACACAACCCTATAGTTGGCTCCATGCACGGCAAGTAAATGTGCTGGTCTGGTCATCTTTTGGGTAGCTGTAGGCATCTGGGCACCTAGCTTTTGAAGAACCTGGAATAATCCGTAGGCCCGCAGCTTGCCGGAGTTGCAACAATACTGATCAGTCTTGAAAACAGTGCATGGATTGTTGCAACCACCCGGTGCACGAAGCTGGTTCGGGCACTGTCCGTTGATGTCGGCAGTGCACCTGATTCCTCGGGTGCAGCCATTGGATGTAGGGCTAAATTCCATTGGCACATTAAAGCCATCGACAAGGGAAATGTCAAAGAAGTCTAGGTTACTGAATTGGTTCAATGCAAATTCTGCTAGAGTGTTAGGTGGGGCACCGTAGGCTGTGCACTGGAGGACTCCGTTACAATCACCCGTTTGACAGCGGCCGCGGCCGCTGCCGTCAAAATTGCAGTTGGTTCTGGCCCAGATGCGAGCTCCAGTTGTGCCGGCTCGGTACGTTGATGGTCCATGTTTGGCCACGGTCTAGCCTTCGTCCGCCGCCAGGGTACTGCTGCTGCCCATACCGTGTAGGGGCAGTTGTTTCTGAATATCGAAAGTGGCTGCATGAATAGATGTGGAGAGAATGGGAATGATCAGAAAAACAAAAATGGTGAGACAATTGAAGGTTTTCATGGTTGTGATATATGAAGAGATCTTTTGTGTTTTTTTGAAGTGAAGAGAGGTGGCCTATGAGAGCCTCTATTTATAGTGACCATAGAGAGGGAGAGATTTGTGTTTACGTGGAGTATCCAATTTCATTTGGAAGTCTGAAAATTCTATTCCACGGGATATAGAGGGTTATTTGGATAGATTAATTAAGGAGAAGCCATTTTCATGGTTAACAAGGCAGGCACTTGTTAAGATTGAAGACAATTTCTTTTTCCTAGACCATTCTTTGTTGATGTAATTTTTTCAGAAGGTAACTCCATGATGACATTCTATGAAGTATCAAATCTGTAAACACCAATTCACCTATTAAAAGAACATCTTTTTTTTTTTTAAT
This sequence comes from Mitragyna speciosa, assembly GCA_024721245.1. Classification (NCBI taxonomy): domain Eukaryota; kingdom Viridiplantae; phylum Streptophyta; class Magnoliopsida; order Gentianales; family Rubiaceae; genus Mitragyna; species Mitragyna speciosa. The sequence continues at coordinate 28,418,054 of CM045557.1, forward strand.
CTAAATCCTCCTTTTTTCATAAGGGCACGATGTCAGATTTAGGCTCTGTTTGATTATAGGAAAAATCATTCAGAAAAATGAAGGGAAGGAAATTAAGGTGAAGAGAAAGAAAATCAATTTTTTGCATGTCTTTTTGACCAAAAAAAAAAAAATTGGGAGGTGGTTAGTGGCCATTATTGAGAATTTTGTATGCAACTAACCGTTTTCTTCCAAAATCTTGCAAAATTTATTGGGCAGAAAATGAAGGGAATTGATGTGAGGAAAAGTGTTGAAAAATTTTCTAACTTTCCCACTAAACAAACACAGTCAAAGGAAAAATTAACCAACTTTTCTTTACTTCTCCACACTTTTGCTTGCAACTAAACACAATTTTAGTCTTCTAATTACTTCATTGATTATTTAGATTCTGTTGTTAGTTGCTAATTAGAGTCTATTACTTTCTCTATCATCAATTAATAGAATTAAAATCATCGAGTAACATTTTCTTCATACTCATATTCGTATTTTATTATTTTTGCTAGGAGGATGTATAAAGTATATTTAGAATTTAATCGCAGCCAACCATACCCAAAGGTCAGTTAATGGAGGACTTGGAAAGGGGACTCGGTTAATGGAGGACTTGGAAAGGGGACTCGGTTAATGGAGGACTTGGAAAGGGTATTCAGTTAATGGAGAGGGCTTTGAAAATAACTTCAATATATAGCTAACTCGACCATGATGTATACCATTAAAAGTGTCGAAAATTCTAGTCGGAAACTATTGTAAGTTTAACTTGGTGATCTTTCCAGCTTAGTAGGATGAGCCATTATAGTTGAAATTTTGGAATTGTTGATGACTATGCAATAAGGATCTTGGAAACAGCCTAAAATGAGGAAGAATTTGACGGAAACTTCAGACTTTTATTGACGGCCCTTGTTTTTTGAACATAAAACTAGAATTATTGATGTCCCGGTCCTGACAAATTCACCATATCAAGTTTCTTTATGGAAACAAAAGGAATGTGTTTACAATATATTTCATTTAGATTAATATGTGTATGAGCTATAAAACTTCAATTTTTTCATGCATTATCTCATGAAGTTTTCGTTCATAAATGAATTAAATTGTCACGCACCAAGAGTAAAAATTTTATTTACAAAAAAAAAAAAAAAGCTATGATATATGTGATACGCAAAAGAAAACTCCTACTTGGGCATCAATCCATGCCAAGTTCAGAAAGAAAAGCCTAAACTGTAATTCCATCTAAAAACTGGCTAGTATTCTTGTTGGATAGAAGCATTGGAGGGAACGTAATCAACAACAACGGGAAAATTATAAAAGTGTGATTAATATTAAAATTATTTTACAAAAGGGATGATTTTAGAACAGGTTTCTGGACCAAGAATTAATGTTCGCATTTGGCATTATCTTAATGGAGGTCATTTGAACCTCGCTAAGCAGTTTGTCGGCCTCATCTTTTCCTTTGACAAGTACTTTGAGAAAGCTTGCATTTACGGAATTTCAGTCACCAAACTTTCATGAACAACAAAACCTACAAAAGAAAATTTCTCTTGGTCTTCTTAGATTTGCAACATAATTTCTAGACAAACAAGAGTACATGTGTGTGTATATGGCATCAGTGTGACAGAATAGAGTGATAAACCTTTTTTTTTTTTTTTCGTAAATCCCATCTTTTATATTTATCAAAAGCGAATATCAATCTACACTTCCACCAGTCCAAAGGCTGATTCTATTTGGCCTAACCACAAAAAAAACTAGCATTCCAACCAACTTATACAACTATACAAAAGTTGATTGATCAAAAGCCCAGGCAATACTTAACTCCCAATGTTTTCTCTACAATTTCTAATATGTTTCTGTTTTCCTACAGCTGCGCACACATCAATGGGAGAAGAAACTTTCAATCATAAATGGGCAAGAGGAATGTAAATGAAATCAATACTTGGATGGATTTAGTGTTTGTAGAAAGGAGAAGGGAGAAATCTCGGTAATAAGGGTCTGATTTGGATAAAAGAAAACTAGGATTAGTTGATTTTATAGAAGTCAAAAAAAAAAAAGAAGGTTTTTTTCCCCTTTTTTTGGTTTAATATTCTTGACCTCATATTCACCAAATCCGAGGTTATTAAACTCGTATTTATCTGATACCAAGACCTCTAATCTAGAACTCACTCTATAATCAACCCCTTTTTGAAATCATTTTGAAATTCATCACATTTCAGAATTTTCTTAATCAAATATATCATGAATTTATATTTGGATTCCTGGGCCACCACAAAAGACTTTATTGACCTCAGGAGTCCAGAAAATTCAAACACACACACACACACACGTGTGTGTGTGTATATGCTTTTGAGTAAAAATTATTATCACCAAGAGAGAATTTAACAATAAAATTACTTGTTTAATTCTATTTTAATAGGTCCATATATAGCATTGTATCATACTAGATGTTTATAACAAAAATTGTTTGTTTGTGGGGGACTATTCAAATTTTAGGGGGGCATTCTGGAGAGATGAGGGTATTTTACAAAATTTAGGGGGTGGTGGAGGCATTTATAAAAGCCCAAAAGTTTGTGAAGTTTTGAAGCTTATAATCCATTTTATGCAAGGTTGAGGGTGAGGGGGCGGCTCTAACCCTTAATGCAGCAGTGGCCCATATGCAGGAATGCGTTGTGGCAATGTAAATCTACAAAAAAGAAAATTTCAAGGAAGTGATAAGTTATTAAAGAATATTACTAGGTTGTTTATGAAATTTACTATTTTTTCTTGGCACTATATTACCAAAATAATTTCCTAATCTAATATACCATAGCCATCGATTTGGCGATTGTTATACACACAGTTATTAAACCCAATCCAACTCAACTCGGCATGTTCAATTTGTCAACTAGATAAACCGACCTTTTAAAACCCGGTAGTTGAACCGGATTTTAAGAAACCTAGAGGGTCAAGAAAATTTTGTAAAACTTGTAAGCTTTTCTCAAGTTTTGATCCTATAACTGCATGCACGGTAACAAACAATTTTACCACTAGGGCTATGTTTGTTATTATTGTAAATATATTCTTTGCTAATGTATCTACTTTTCAAGTTTTATTTTTATTATTTTCTAATTAAATACCATGTATTAAAATTTTAAAATATTATATTCATTTATAATATTTTAGTAACTCACTGGTTGAACTACCTTGGCCAATAGTTCTTCTTCATAATTCTTAGTTCCACGTCAGTGTCCATGTAGACATTACTTTGCCCTCTACATACGTATGTAAGTATATGTGTGTGTATCTATACGGATAGCAATATTGGCACTCTATATTTTATGATTAGCACTCTACTTCTTTCATGTTTGATTGCAAAAATTATAAGGATAATGGAGTACTTGTAACAAAAATTGGATTACTAATATTGCCATATATACATGTGACACAGACACTCTACTCCTTAATCTGTGTACCCCATATTAATTAATCTGACGAAAAATTTATTTTATGATTTAAGCTCTCGTCTTAGAGAATTTGAAACTGTTGAAACATAATAATGTTTCAAAAATTTGACATTTTTGAGTAAAAAAAATGAATGTAATGGACAGAAAATATTGTCTCCTTTTTCTTCCTCTCTCTCTTAAAGAATTCCCATCCCCCCCTCCCTCTTTTTGATTTTATGGATCAAGTGGTATATTGGGTTAATTTACAAGTAGCTTTGGACTAATCTACATCTCCAAGCAAAAGAAAAAAATAATTTACGATGTAATGTGTGCGTCTATACACACACATAAGTACATACATACGTACATTGTAAAATTTTATATCAGTAGCAAAGATTCACAATGTTTGAAATACAAATATAACCACTAGCAATAATTTTTACATTTATGGAGCCATAAATAACACATAAGATATTTAAAATTTTCGTTTAATAATCTTACCTTAATTATTAGCCGTTTCAACGTTAAATTGTTCCTTAACTAAGGTCAGTAATCACTAATCACTCCCTCCTAAAATCTCAACGTACAAAAATCAAGTTCATATATTTTATTCCTACTATATACGGTAGAACAGAGCTGAGCCAAACAAAGAAATATTATAACAGAAAGGAAAGACAATAAACAAATAGACGGCGTCAGTCACCAGGCACGTTAAATCCAACCGTTATGAAAACTTGTTAGAGAAAGAAACCTTAAAAAAAGTTAATTGCGCTTTACCCCCTTCCACTCTATCATTCGGTTGCATATGTCTCCCAAAACTTTCAATTTTGGTATTTAATAACCCTATACTATAATTCTATTGTGCATTGCAAAGCGGTAACTGAACTTAAATTTGACCAATTTTATTAGAGAAAATGCCCTTGTACCTATTAGATATATTAGTGTTTTTTAGTTTTAGTATTTTTTTAATGGATACAAGGGTACCTTTAATGTTTAAAAAAAAGGTAAAATTTAAGCTTTAATTAGCAAATTTGCATTGATTTCTGCAATGTGCAACATATTTATAGTATACTTTTGTTAAATTTAAACTTTAAAGTTTGGGAAAGCAAATGCAATTGAGTGATAGTTTAAAGTATTTAAAATGCATTTAATACTAAGAAAGGAAAAATTGCACAAATAGTTATCCGTATTTACACATTATTCTTTTTTAGTCTTTCACATATTTTAATCACTGCAATATTTCAAATGCAACAATTTGGTTGTAAATCCAATTTTGAACTGCTTTTTTTTTTTTGTCTGAAAAGATCACCATTAAGTTACATACTAGTAAGTCTGAAAGAAAATGATTTAAAACTAAAACTTTTCATTTAAAAAATAGTAATCAATATGTATTATATATTTATTACATCTTTGATTCCTAGCGTTTCAAAACAAACAAATAATTCATACACATGTATTTTCTTTAAGTTAAAAAAATATATATATTTTCGCTTTTTACTACTGAACTTATAAGCACGTGATGTTGGCGTGACTTTTCTAGAAAGAAAGAAAGAAGTGAGTTAAAATTGAATTTAAGACCAAATTGGAATATTATGAACAAGTTAAGCAACTTATCGGCATCATTTCATACGTAAGAAACTAAAAAAAGAATATTTGCATTTTCAAGGGACCATATATGAAATTCTCCCAAAATGAAACTACTTCCTTCTAACGTAAGCTTATACAGTCCGTACTAGAATAAAACGGTCCCCAAACTTTAAAATCTACAAAAATAAAAGCTTTCGCACTGCCGATGATCACCAGTTACAACTTCTGCTCCTCATTGGACTCTTTTTAGCCTTTCCCGCTACTTCGTGTCACTTGCAAATACTTTCTCTCTCTTACCTCCCATTCATTCATCACCTCTTCTCTTCATTCCTTCATTAAACCCTATCCCCTTTTCTCCAGGTCAGTTACATTTCTTGCTTTCTGTATATTTATTATATATATATGAATTTGTGTATATATAAAACTCTTTGTTTTTCTGTTTGAAATTCTACTGTTTCCTTTTTGCTTGAGGGGATTTGACGGTTTGATTGTCTTGATTTGTTTAGGTGGGGAATTTCAGGTTTCTTCGGGAGTAACGAAGGTGAGTTTCTGAAGATGATGTGGGGATTTGTTATCGAAAAGTTTTGATTAGTTATTTTGATTTTAGTTACAGAACATGGAATTGTGAAATGTTTATAGTGTTTTTTTTCTTCTATTATTATTTTTTTTGTGGAGTAAGAAATGTTTAGATTTTGTAGTTTGTTTTTTTGCCCTCTTTCTAATATTTCAGGAATTGTGATAAGATGTTTTGGTTCCCCTTTTTAATTGACAAAGATTGATTTTTTTTTCTTTCATGTATTGGATGTGATTGAGTTATTTGGTTATGCTTTCATATTTGGTTAGTAGGAAAATGCCGTGAGGTGGGGTGTCGATTACGGTCTTTCTCGAACTGAATGATACGCTAGAAACTCTGAATTTGCTGTGATTACTTTTATCATGCAGGGAAAGAAGAGAATCTGTATAACTGAATGATACGCTAGAAACTCTGAATTTGCTGTGATTACTTCTATCATGCAGGGAAAGAAGAGAATCTGTATAAATGAATTGTGGTCTTGTTTATGTTTAATCCCATTTGTGTTTGTTTAACATTCTACGTAGGTCGTGTTTGCCAGGATAAGAAGGGAATCTGTCTAAGATAAATCCTCAATTTGTTTATTATTGATCCCTTTTAGTTGTTTTATCTTTCTAGATAAATCATGTTAATTACTTACCATTATGAGAAGGAAATCTGTTTAAGATGATCGTGGCTGTGTTTTTGTTTGATCCCTTCTGGTTGTTTCATCTTTCTGGATAACTCATGTTAATTACTTACATCATGAGAAGAGATGAATATTCACTTTTGAACTCTGTTATTTGCAGTCTTTGTGGTGAAGTTGGTAGCCAAATAAATCATGGTAGAGTTTACTTGCTCTCCAGATTTAATGAAGGAAGTTGG